>NSJW01000289.1:284724-373698 GCA_019955255.1 Castanospermum australe | reverse complement strand
TCTTATCCATTTGCTTCCCAAGTTTCATGGTCTTGCAGGTGAGGATCCATATAAGCATTTGAAGGAGTTCCATGTGGTTTGCAGCACAATGAAACCACAAGGAATTGATGAAGAGCAGATTAAATTGAGAGCTTTTCCTTTCTCTCTAAATGGAGGAGCTAAGGACTGACTGTATTACCTTCAACCCTCATCCA
Source organism: Castanospermum australe (assembly GCA_019955255.1). NCBI lineage: Eukaryota > Viridiplantae > Streptophyta > Magnoliopsida > Fabales > Fabaceae > Castanospermum > Castanospermum australe. The sequence goes on along the minus strand of NSJW01000289.1, from coordinate 373,504 downwards.
TTAGAAGCTGGAACGACATGAAAGAGATTATTTCTGGAGAAGTTTTTCCCAGCCTCAAGAGCCACTGTAATCAGAAAGGAGATATATGGCATAAGACAAGCAAATGGAGAGAATTTGCATGAATACTGGGAGAGGTTCAAGAGGCTATGTGCAAAGCTGTCCACACCACCAGATATCTGATCAGTTGCTGATAGTATACTTCTATGAAGGCTTGTTACCCATGGACAGAAATATGGTGGATGCAGCCAGTGGTGGAGCTTTAGTTGATAAAACACCTGCTACGGCCAGAGAATTGATAGCAAACATGGCAGCTAATTCCCAACAATTCGACACTAGAGCAACCAGCAGTGGGTGTTCTCAATTCAAGCGCCCCCAATCCAATATCACAGTGCCCAGAAACCAGTAATAGTATCTGGTACAGACCACCAGAGACTGGAAAATAGACTAGACGAATTGACCTCATTAGTAAGGCAATTGGCAGTGACACAAACAGTGCATTCTCCCACTCCACAGATAAGTAGACCATGTGGTATCTGTTCTGATTCACTCTACCCCACTGATGCTTGCCCAACTCTGTAAGAGGGCACCTCTCCAGACCAATCAGTAGCTATAGTAGGAGTCTTTCCTGGAAAGCCACAGTATCAGTAGCAACATAATTCATTTTCAAACACTTATAATTATGACTGGAGAGATCATCCAAACTTAAGGTGGAACCAGAACCAGAACCAGATTCAGAACCATAACCAGCAGAATTTTCCACAATACCAACATAGGCAGTTTCCACAGCACAAACAGAATTTCTAACAATCTGTACCTCCACAGCCAGTGCAAACAGCAGCCACCAACACAACAGCAGACTAGTAGTGGTCTTTCACTGAAAGATTTGGTGAAGCAGCTTGCAACGAACAATTTGCAATTCCTAGCAGAGAACTGAATCTTTCCATTCAGAATTTGTAAACTTAGATTGGACAGTTAGCAACATCACTGAACCAACTCCAACCCAGGGATCTAACAACTCTCTTCCTTCACAGACAATTCCTAATCCGAAGGGTAATGTTAGTGCTATATCCCTAAGGTCTGGCAAGCAACTAGAAGAGCCCAAGCAAGCAGCAGTTGAGGCTGAACTAACCCTAGAAAAGGAGAAGACTTATGCTAAGAAAAGTGAAACATTGAAGCAAGGCAATGATGAGTCTGAAACCTCCATCCCTCTACCTTTCCCTCAGAGAGCCCTTCAACCCAAAAAATTGGCAGAGAAAGCACAAGAGAAGGAGATCCTAGAGACATTCATAAAAGTTGAAGTCAAACATCCCTCTCTTAGATGCGATCAAGCAGATTCTCAAATATGCCAAATTTCTGAAGGAGTTATGTACCAACAAAAGGCGACTGAAGGGGAATGAGCGAGTGACCTTGAGCCATAATGTGTCAGCACTCATCCAGCCCATGCCTAAGAAGTGCAAAGATCCAGGGACATTTACTATTCCTCGCATAATTGGAAATTATAAATTTGATGACTGCATGTTAGACTTAGGTGCTTCCATAAATGTCATGCCTGAATTTTTTATAATTCTCTTGGTCTCGGTCCTTTGCGTGCTACTGGTGTTGTTATCCAGTTAGCTAATAGGAGTAATGCTCACCCTGCTGGTCTGATTGAGGATGTTTTAGTTAGAGTAAATGAATTAATATTTCCTTGCTGATTTTTACATTTTAGAGATGGAGGGTGAGTCTCCTAACAGTGGACCCCCGATTATTCTCGGGAGGCCTTTCTTGAAAACAGTTAGGACTAAGATAGATGTGCATTCTGGTACTCTTTCCATGGAATTTGGTGATAGTATTGTGCATTTTAATATCTTTGATGCCATGAAACATCCTAGGGAAGAGCATTCAGTTTTGTGCATTGATGTGATTGATGATGTGGTTGCTGATGTTTATGCTGAATTGTGTGTTGATTATCCAGATTTTGCATCTGTTAATGACGCTGTTGTTTGGGGTTGTACTGATAATGAATGGTGCCCTATTTTGCACTGAATTTTCATGCTTTTCTAGTTTTTTGTGATGCACTAGATAGTGATGGTAATTCTGATTTCAAGTTAGTGATTCTGACTTGCCTGGTGATGTTAATTCTAATGTGAACATTGTGCTAGTCCGGGCAAAGTTGCTGCTTTCCTTGAATTTATTTTCAGGCACTACAGGTTCAACTGATGTACATGCTACAGAATTGGTGCAACCCTCCAAGCTTCTCCCTTCTACTGAGCAGCCGCCTAAGTTGGAGCTAAAATCTCTGCCTGATCACTTAAAATATGCCTTCCTGGACGAGAATGAGCAGCTGCCAGTCATTGTGGTAAGAAACCTTCTACCTTATCAAGAGGAGCAGCTGCTGAGATTATTGAAGGAAAATAAGAAGGCGATTGGGTGGACTTTAGCTGACATTGTTGGCATTAGCCCTTCCATGTGCATGCATCGAATTTCATTGGAAGAAAGTGCTAAGCCAGTGAGGCAACCTCAGAGGCGCCTGAATCCCCTTATTTCTGGATGTGGTGAAAGAAGGAAGTGACTAAGCTCCTGCAAGCTGGCATTATCTACCCCATTTCTGACAGCCAGTGGGTCAGCCCAGTTCAAGTAGTCCCCAAAAAGTCTGGAGTGACTGTAGTGGCCAACCCAGAAAAATGAGCTAATTCCCACAAGAGCTCAGAACAGCTGGAGAGTCTGCATAGACTATCGGAAAGCTCAACCAGGCCACCCGCAAGGATCACTATCCTTTACCCTTTATTGATCAGATGTTGGAGCGGATTGGCCTGGCAAGTCTCACTATTGTTTCTTGGATGGCTACTCAGGCTACTTCCAAATCCATATTGCACCAGAAGATCAATAGAAGACTACCTTCACATGCCGCTTTGGAACATTTGCATACAGAAAGATGTCCTTTGGACTCTGCAATGGGCTTGAAACTTTTCAGCGGTGCATGGTAAGCATTTTTCTGAATTTTTAGAGGATTGCATGGAAGTATTTATGGATGATTTTACTGTGTATGGGTCGTCTTTTGATGCATGCTTGGCGTAGTTTGGCTAGAGTCTTGAATAAATGCATTGAGACCAATCTTGTGTTGGAACTTTGAGAAATGTCATTTCATGGTTGAGTTAGGGATAGTTTTAGGACACATAGTGTCTAGAAAGGGTATTGAGGTAGATCCTGCTAAGATAGATGTTATTTACTGCTTTACCTTACCCCGCGTCTGTGCGCGGAAGTGCGTTCTTTTCTTGGTCATGCAGGATTCTATCGGCGCTTCATCCAAAACTTTCAGCAAGATTGCTCGGCCCCTGTCCAACCTTCTGTAGCACGACACAGATTTTGTGTTTGATGATGAGTGTAAGTCAGCCTTTATCATTTGAAGCGCTGCTTTGATCACAACTCCGGTGATCCAACACTAGATTGGTCTATTCCATTTGAGCTAATGTGCGATGCCTCCAACTATGCTGTTGTTGGTGCAGTTATTGCTCAGTGGGTCAATAAGGCTCCTCATGTCATTGCCTATGCCTCCAAGACTTTGGATTCAGCCCAGTCTAATTACACAACCACTGAGAAAGAACTTTTGACTGTAGTTTTTGCACTTGATAAGTTTAGGTCATATCTGCTGGATACTAGGGTGATTGTCTTTTCTGACCATGTAGCCTTGAAGTTTCTTTTGAAAAAAGGCAGATGCTAAGCCTCGACTTATTCGGTGGATGTTGTTGCTCCAAGAATTCGACATTGAGATTAAGGATAGAAGTGGAGCAGAGAACTGGGTAGCTGATCACTTGAGTCGGATCACTCACCATCCTTCTGACCTCTCTTCCATTCGGGATGATTTTCCTGATGAGCAGCTTTTACAGCTGCAAGGTAAGCTTCCATGGTATGCTGACTTGGTAAATTATTTTGGTTGCTGGTGTTTTACTGCTGATTCCACTAGGGCCCAGACTCTGAAATTGAAAAGTGAATCTAAATACTATGTTTGGGATGACCCTTATTTGTGGAGATTCTGTAATGACCAAGTAATTAGGAGATGTGTACCTGATAATGAGTTTCATTCCATTTTACATTTTGCCATGCTTCTGCCTGTGGTGGTCACTTTGGACCCCAAAGAACTGCTAGGAAAGTGTTAGATTTCTGGTTTATTTTGGCCTTCCTTGTTTCATGATTCATATCTGTTTTGCAAGTCATGTGAGAACTGTCAGAGGGTAGGGAGTATTTCCCGTAGGCATGAGATGCCCCAGCAACCTATACTGTTTTGTGAAGTTTTTGATGTTTGGGGTATTGATTTTATGGGCTCCATTTCCTGTTTCCCATGGTTTTACTTACATATTGCTGGCTGTTGATTATGTCTCAAAATAGGTTGAGGCGAAAGCCACCCGGACTGATGATTCTGCTGTGGTTGTAGATTTTGTCAGGTCTCACATTTTCTGCAGGTTTGGTGTTCCTAGAGCTATTATCAGTGACCAGGGCTCTCATTTTTGTAACCGAAGCATGGATGCTTTATTACGGAAGTATGGAGTGATTCACAAGGTTGCCACAGCATACCACCCACAGACCAATGGCCAAGCGGAAATCTCGAACAGAGAGATTAAGCAAATCCTTCAAAAGACTGTTAACTCTAACCGGAAAGATTGGAGCAAGAGGTTAGATGACGTTTTGTGGGCATATCGGACTGCCTACAAGACTCCGATTGGGATGTCTCCCTATCGGCTTGTCTTTGGTAAGGCATGTCATCTTCCGGTAGAGTTGGAGCATCAGGCATATTGGGCCATTAAGCAGTGCAACATGGATTTGACCCAGTCGGGGGTGGAGAGGAAGCTGCAATTGCAAGACCTGGAAGAGCTTAGATTGGATGCCTATGAGAGTTCGTGTTTATACAAGGAAAAGACAAAGGCATTCCATGATAAGCAAATCCTGAGAAAAGAGTTTGTTGTGGACCAGAAAGTCCTCTTATTTAACTCCCGTCTCAAATTTATGCCTGGTAAACTTAGATCTAGATGGGATGGTCCTTTTGTGATTACTAATATTTTTCCTTTTGGTAAAGTAGAACTGTGTGATGAGCGGACCAAGAGTACTTTCACAGTCAATGGACATCGCCTTAAGCATTTTTATGAGGGATCCCAACAGCAGCCTGTGGAGGCAGAGATTAGACTCACTGATGCCACGTACCCTCCCTTTGGAGGATAGGGAGTCTTCTTCCTCTTTTCTCTATTTTTCTTTTTTTTCTGCATTTTTAATTTCAACTTTGCTTATTAATTACAGGATTTTGCGAATAGTACAGTCTGAACCCTCCTTGTGATAATTGTTGAGATGTACATAGTTTTTAACTTGGATATTTTGTTTTTGATGGATTCATTCTGGTTGGACTGAATTTCTCAACTCTTAGATTATCTAAACTTGGTAGTTGATTTTGTGATGCTGATTGCGTGCTGGTATTGACCCTTGTCAGATTTTGGGCCTTTGTGAATGGAATTTATTTTCTGCCATTCTTTCTTTCTTGTGTGCTTCTACTCATGATTTGTTCTCTAGAACTTGCCCTTTTTCTTTTTGAAACTGCATTTTTTTCACTGGCATGCATAAATATGATAGAGGCATTCTTTCTTTATTACCACTTTGGCCAGATAGCCATCCCTTGCATTATATTCCCGTTGGCTAGCCCCTTCGTGCCTTTTTGTATAATCCTTGTCTTAGCCACATTACAGCCTAAGCGTAAAAACCATTTTATTCCGCACCTTGGAAATTTATTAAGCATTGGTTTCACCTTAGTGTTGTGTTTAATTGTGGGGGTTTGCCCAGGGCGTGTAACATTTTAAGTGTGGGGAGAGGTATCCGATGCTAATTGTCATTTGGCATTAGTTTTGGTCATTGTGCTTATGTAATTAATTGTGGAATTTTCTCTCAAAAAAAAAGAGATTAAAAAAAAGAAAAAAAATCTGAAAAAAATGTATATATATGAAAAAAAAAAGTTAATTTGAGAAAAAATTTAGTGTAATAATGAGTTTTGGGGAAGGAAAAGAGTTTTATTGAAAAAATACAACTTGTTTGTAAAAGTGCATTTCATTTAGTTGGTTTTGAGCAAACCTTTGTGTTTCTTGAATAATGCTCTTTTAAATTTCTTGGATGCCTAGCCTTTCATTTCCAAACTTGTCCATGCCTTTCACCATAGCCCCATTACAACCTTGAATAATAAGTCCTCTTAATTTGTGCATGCATGTGTTTTTGAGTAGTGGAGAAGTAGAATTTGAGCAAGCTTATGGTAGGGACAATTTTCTTGAGTGGAATTTGAGTGATACACTTTGCTACTCTATACACTTGAGAGATTGATTGAGAGCATACCTTGAGAGGCCATTTTGCGTGATTAGCATCATCAATTGAGATTGCCATATTTTTATAATTTGAGATGAAGAAATTTCTGTCATGATTGGTTGATCTTTTGAAATTTTGTGTTCCTTGTTCAAGTTTTGCATTCTTGACAATTGTTAGAAAGGAGAGGTTTATCTTTTAGTCTTTTTCTTTGTTTTATCATTTCTTTAGTTTTGTTTTGAGTTTTTAATTTTGCCTAAGAGTGCAAAAGGATAAGTGTGGGGGCATTTGATAATTGAATTTTACCACACTTAATTGTTGCATTTGATTAATGATTTTAGGGCTGTTTAGTGTGTAATTAATGATTTTTAGTCTAAATTAGGCTTTGGGCTTTTAATTGGATTTAATTCATTTTCGTGCTATTTTTTCAGATTTACACTGTTCCAGTATTTTGATCATAACTTTTTTTCTATGTATCCGATTAACCTTATTCTTCTTTCGTTTTGCAGATAACTCAAAGAGCTACAAATGGTATTAGAGGTTTGAAGGCCAAATTCGGACAAGAAGGCAGTCAAAATTGGAGCCAAAGTCAGTCACGAAATTCTGGAGCTATGTTTAGTTAATTGGGCTTAACTTTGTAATTAGGAGTCCAAATTACATGGGACCAAAGCATTAGTTATGTTTTTTAATTTGGGCCAGTTTTGGAGCCCTGACCCTATTTAGTTTTAGGTTTAATAGCATATTAGCGCAACATGAACAGCAGCTTTTGATTTTGGAGAAATTTCATATCTACATCACTTCTCTTTTCTCTCATCTTCTTGTTCTTCTTTTTCTTTCCTTTTCGTTTTCTATTTTTTCCCAGCCATGGTAGGCTAACTTTCCATTCAATCAACCCATGAGTTGAGGTTTCTGTTGTTGAATCCAGAGGACCTGTGCTCTCCATGAACTGAATCCGTTTCTCTTCCCCCTTTATTCGAATTGAGCAACACGATTGTGTACGTTGAATCCGAGCGAATGAGGTTTGTCCATGAGGTTTGTTTATGATTTCTGTATTTTGATCATTCAGGGAAGGGATTAAATGTTAGATTTAATATTTAGGTTGATTAACCCAATGGACTTAAAATCAAAACAGGTTGAAGTGAACACTGTGCGATGGCATGAGTGAACGCGCCATGTGTTTGATTAAATGCTAGGTAATTGTCTAGTAGAGAGGGTTCCTATATGAATGCAGGAATTCTGATTTGTTTAGGGTCAACCACGAGATTCAGTAATTCTTTGTTCAGTGACGGATGTCCTTGAAACCTCAATTCTGGGTTAGTTGATTGCTTTTAAATTGTTAATTTTGTTTTATCTCTTGCTTTAATTTCTCTCTGCTTTAATTTTAATCGAATTAAAACCCCCTCTGTTTGATTGTTTTTATGTTCAATTGAGTGATTTAGTCCTATGCAAAATTCTTTGGGAGACGATTCAGATTGTCCTATATTACAAATTTCTTTATAAGCCTGGTTAATTTGAGTGAGTTCGACAGTTCACGTCAGTACCATGAGAAAATAAGGTAAGTTTGAGCTTTTACTCTTAATAGACCTATATCATATATTTGCTGAGCTGTTTATCATGGGGCACTTATGATAGAATTTACGTATATGAGTGTAAAGTAAGGCCGCTTCTTGGAGTTAAGGGCTTGACTCTTAAAACACTTATGAAAACGATATAAGACACAAAGCCACGTTAAATGTGTCATTGATTAAATATGACATTGAATGGTATCGATATCTTATCTGTAAGTTATGCACACTAATTCGTACAGATTAGATGGTTCAAAATTGGTTTATCATTCAATTTTAGATTAGTGGAAAATATGGCTTATTATATTAAGTAAAGGTTTAGATCGCAAGATTCTTTTATTTAAAGCATAAGATTTTCATAATAATAAAGATTTGGATTCATTTTGGAAAAGTGAGGGATTATTAGAGGATTTCCAAAAAAACACAAGCCACACGACCGTGTCCAATAACATTCCCAAATCATGCTAGGAAGTGGATTTTACATAAAAAGCACAACGACTACACGGTCATGTCAAAGAACATGGGCAATCGTGTGATGCCCAGTTCAATGGGTTTTGCGCGAATAGAAAATGGAATAGCCGCACGGCCATGTGGTGGTACACATCCAAGCCATGTACCACACTGTGAAGATTTGTGGATCTGCGCGCATGTCTACACAGCCGTGTGGTGGTACCACACTATTAGAGTTTCAAAAAGCCACGCAAAGCATGGTACGATCGTGCAATTGGACACGACTTGGGAATGTCAGTTATGTATCTGAAAAATCACGATTATTCATAGAAATTCTTGATCATAAAGAAGTGTTTAAGTTCACGAAGGATCTTATATGCTAAGAGGATGCCTCCGACATGTCTATAAAAGGATGGTTCCACCCACATTTAAAATAAATCCAAATCATTCTTATTTTTTTCTATGCAAAAGGAGTAAAATAGAAGGTTATCTTTTTGTAAACATCATTATTTGTCGTTGACTTGATTTTGTTAGTGCAAAATAAGCCTAAAGGACAAGTTATTAGAAACCAGTGAGATAAATTAAGCCTAAAGAATAGTGTATTGTCATGCCTTAAAGATTTTTGCATAAAGTTCTTTCTGGTTTTTCAAAGATCATCCCCAACACTATATACCTATACATGATCTCTTTCAATTCTTCAATAAGGTTTTATCTATTACAAAACATACTTAGACAAGTAAAACATCAAAATTAATGTTGCAAAGTCTCTCGGTTCATACACTTGCAAGTGCATCTACATGCAATTGTTAAGAATTAATTTCATTACAAGTCCAGCTCCTCTTCCACATGCAAGGTCAAGTGTTCAACGAAATCTCTAACAACTAGAACACTATACACATTGCAGGAAACTCAAGACAGAATCGGACTACATGAAAGTCAAGAATGAAAATACATGCAACTACAATTTATGGTTATCTACCTTGAAGAAAATTAGTAGAAAATTAAGAAACCCTTCACAGCCTTGAACAGTGGCTTCCCCTTTGGTTTTTCTATCCTTCTATGGTGATTGGCAAGCCTCACGCTTTCCCATCATCTCTCTCTCATCTTCAACTAGTTGACAACCACCACCCCATCCCAAATGAGATGAACAAGCAGCTTATTGCACCAACAAGTTTCTCTTCTACCTTATTTTTTATAATAATCTCTCCTTAAATTTATCTTTAAATATCTCCTTTTTTTGATGCATCAATATGAGAGAAATAAATTCAACACACCTTTATCATTAAGAATTTAAAGGTCATATAGAATATAAGTATAAGAATGCATGCATCTATTTATATATATACATACTTATCTAACTTAAGAGTTCTCAATTCACTTGTATCGTAGTCACAAAATAATATAGGTTATAATTATTGGGATGTTAGATGAAATTTCATGAATGACTTGTATACATATTTTTGTATACAAAAGTCACTCATCAAATTTTCGTCCCTATTTTAACCCTTATATCAAACATATACTTAGAAGAAGCAATACCTGTGAATGGGTCTTTTAGAACTAATTAATGGTTCCAAGCTAAAGTAAGTTTTACCAAGTTTGAAATAATATTGTTTTTGACCAAACTGTATGATACAAGTAAAAATAAAGTGTTTATGCACTTCATTAAACAGTTAAATATTAATCAAATAATAATGTCAGTTAAACAAATTTTTTAACATAAACCCATAAGGGTATGACTCAATGATATGTAAGCTGGAACCTCATTAACACAAGCTTTATTGGCAATCTTGGGGGTTCAAATTTTGTTAAAAAAACACTTTATATGAAGTGACAACTTCAGTATCCTGATTGAAGATTAGTCTTACACCTAAAGGATGTGTGGATACTTCATAAAAATTAAACAAAAATTCACACAAACTTCTAACAAATTACTGCATGTGATTGTATTTTAATTTTGGAAAATAGTAGTCACCTGTATTATATGAGATATGTATTAAATTTAAATTATTTTAATTTAAATGAAGTTACAGTTAAGCTATAGTGTTAAATAATGATTTGGAGAGAAATGCCTAAAATATGTGAATAAAATTATGCAATTATCATTATTTTTACATTTCATATTGTCTAATCAAAATTTATTTCAAGTGGAGGCAACTGAATTATGCATCCACATAACAACATGTACAGATTTGTCACCAAATAATTTGCATGAATATTATTCTCTTTATTAAATAAATAGACTACTAAAGGGGTTGGCCTATCGTTAAGGTGTGCTCTTTATCTTGATTACTTAAGTTCAAACCTTGGATCAATGTCTAAAGAAAAAGTCCTCTAAATATATTAGAGCGAAGTGGGGGATGTGCAATTTATGGTCCCTCAAGGAGATTAATTCCTCTAAATACATCAGAGCAATGTAGGGGGAAGTGCCTTTAAGATTGTATAAGAAGGGAATAATTAGTCTTGATTTACATGAAAGTTGATCAAGTGATACCCTTACAATACAATAAAATAAAATTAACAAATGCCATTATGTCCCTTAGTTGTAGGAGTGACATTATTATTATTATTATTATTATTTTGATAAAGTTATTAGTTTTTAAAAGACATGCTCCACTCCAATAATTGTCTTAATCAAAATTTATTTCAAGTGGAGGCAACTGAATTATTGATCCACATAATAACATGTATAGATTTGTTGCCAAATGATTTGCTTGAATATTATTCTCTTTAAATAAACAGATAACTAAAGGGGTTAGCCTATTGTTAAGGTGAGCTCTTTGTCTCGATCACTTAATTAGGTTCAAATCTTGAATTAACACCAAAAGAAAAAATCCTCTAAATACATTAGGGCGATGTGGGATGTCTATTTAGGATATGTTTGATTGGAAGAGAATGAATCCGAAGGGAGGGAAAGAAATGACTTATTTTAAGATTTTATGTTTGAAATAAGCCTTCTCCTTCCTTCCTTTTCTATCTATTCTCCTCAATCTAAACATAACCTAAAGATCACCCAAGGAGATTAATTCCTCTAAATGGATCAGAGTGATGTGAGGCCTTTAATATCACATTAGGAGGGACTTAAGCAGTCTTAATTAATGTGAAAGTTGATTTAGTGAAACCCTTACTATACAACAAAATAAAATTAACAGGTGACATTATGTCCCTTAGTTGTAGGAGTGGCTTTACTTTTTTTTTTGTTATAGTTATTAGTTCGTAATATGCTCCACTCTAATAGATATCATTAGGCAAAGGGAGTTATTCTAGTACCTATATTGTTTTTAATACCAATACCTTGATGAGTATTGCTTAAGAAGTACATGCACTTTAAAATAATTGCTGTACCCGTGTTGGATATGTGTCTGCGTCGGATACTACTTGAACACTTAAGACACTTTTAGTCTTTATCGTAAAATTTTTTTTACTCTATCTTTTTGAATTTGTGACAATTTAGGTGTAATATTGTAAGAATTAGATAAATGATAGTCTTTTATCATGCCTATAATGAAAAATGTTGATTTTTTTTTAAATTTTTTTATAGGATCTGAGTTAGGAATAATTATGTAGTAATGTTTATATTGTAAATTAAGTGTTTCTATAAAGATTTGTGTTTTTATCTTAAATATATCTTTAAGATTTGTATTTTTATATTAATCTTATATTAATTTTATAGTTTGTATCATAGTCATGTCATATCTTATAATTTTTAAATTTGTTGCATCCTCGGTCTGTGTCATATCGTATCCATGTCATGTCCGTGCTTCATAAGTATTGATTGTTGGTTATATTTTATGAACTTCAAACATTTATTGTATGATTTAGTAATCAATAAATATTTAATAAATTATTAAGAATACTGGTATCATGAAAAAGAAAACAGTTATAGTAGCAACTTTCACAAAAGTAAAAAATCATTGCAACAACAAATTCGAAGTTTGCTTCTTTTGCTAATAAAACTCAAACCCAAACCACCAAAGAGCTTTAGTTAGGTGTTGTAAAATTTCTTTAAGATATGTTTAGAATGATAAATTTTATAATTTGATTTCATTTGTAAATTATATTCTTTATTTGTAAAATTATAAAATGAGAATTAATATGATTTGAAAATCCATAGAAGTTTAATAGATTTTAATTAGGTTGGTTTAGAAATATTTTAAAAAATGAGAAAATTTGAGTAGATTTTATATAAATTTTTTATTATACCCTTAATAAAGATAAAATAATTGTATCATTTTAAGTGCAAAAATATAAATTTTTTAAAATAAAATTAATTTAATTTCTTTTTAATATATTCTAAATATAAAAATTAATTTTTAAGTTAATTTAAATCATGATTTTTAAAATAAGTTCTAAACATAAAATTAAAGACTACGAAATCAATCGATCAAATCCTATCTGGACTTGAACATTTGACTTAGAGAATGCTTAACTTTGCAGGCCTACAAAGCCATCTTGCTGCCCATCCTAACCCAAATATCTTAGCGGCTGATAAATTTACCTGACACTGGGTTTCCATTTGTGCCCAATCAAGTAAAAGAGATGGCCACTCCAGAAAGCCCACTGATTCTCTTGTTTCTTTTCTTTTCATTTTAATAACCTACAATATTACGAAATTTGTAGCTTTTCTTGTTTGTTTTCTAAAAGAATCAAGATCTTCCTTAATTATAACATTTACACTTCTATGTCTCTGCTTAAGGATTAAAGAATTTCGTATTCTATATCATTCAATTGCTCAAATCCAACTTATCTTGTCCTTATCACTTTTCGATTGCCAAAAGAAAAAGCAAATGGAAAAGTGGTAACTAACAACAATAATATCAGTTTTCTTGTCACTTACATCCTTTGATAAACTTTCAATTTATAATAAACCAAAACAAAAAAAAGGAAAAAAAATTCCAAATTAGGAACAAGGAATGGTATTTATGCCTATATCTTGACATCAATGTTTTCATGAATGTAACATTTTAAAGTTATAGCATGCCATAAATTCTAACAAAAATTTATAATAATATTTATAAATCATCTACTCACAAGCGATCCAGTAGCAATCGAATTGAAGATTTTTTATATCACGAGATCTATAATCTATCATATGATGTGCATGCAATGTTAGTTGAACAACTCCCCACCCAACATATATATATTAGTAGTAAGAAACAAAGTTACTTACTTTCTATTTTCATTTAATTTTTAATTATTATTCCACATTTATATTTCTCTCAATTTTTTCTTTTTTTTTTATGAATGAGTAATTATTCTGTTGCACTTTTCCTTTCATTAATAACTCTCAAAATACATTTTTTTGCCACTTAAATTTTTATTTTAATGGGTAAGTTAATTAGTACACTTCTTCAAAAAATTACACAAGCATGGCAAGATTGGAGCAAAGACAAGCATGTCTGCAAAGAAAAAAAAAAAAACCTTTTAATCAAAATCTAATTTATATATAATACAAAAATGAAATTATTTTATTACCAGATTCTTTTGGAGTAAATACAAAAGTGGAATGAAAAATAATCATGTAGTATTGCAATATTTATTAATTTTAAAATTTAGGGAGGTATATAAAATTTTGGGTTAAAATTTAAATGTTATATCTTAAAATTTGTTTTTCTGATGTATTTTAATGAATTTTATTTAATTTTATAATATTTATTTTAAAATAAATTTTATACATATTTTTTGATATAGAAAATGTAATATTCATACTAATAAAATAAGTGAGATGTCAAATGAAGCTGAATCAGTATAGTTTGGATTAGTGGTTGAAACATGAAAGTGGAATCTGAACGCAAATTTGACTTTTAAACCAAAACCAAACAATAGATTGCCATGCATTTGTGCCAAACAGTTCCGAGGGGATTAGTCATAATTAGTGCATATAAACCTTACAATCTCTAGTTACTTTGTGATTTTCTTAGTCTGTGACTTTCTTTGTTTGCTAGCTGAGATATCTTAGATCTTTAAAATTTCTAGTTCTATTTGCCAAACAATAAGGATATATCATTGACTTTTTTTTCCCTCAGTAATTATAACTATTGTCAGTATCAGATCGGACCGAACAGTTCGAACTATTTAATCGTGAATTGGACACTCAACAAGTTATGGTTTATCTTTATAACTGGATTTATGATCAAACCATTTTGGATCAGTCCAAACTGCACAAAATCGATCAAAATTACTTGAATTGATTGGTTTAAACGATTTAACTAGTTGGTTGTCATTTTTTTCAAAAAATTTAATATTTTTTAATATTTTATAAATATTTTCATAAATTTCATATTATTACGTTATTTAATTCGACTAACTAATTTAAACGAATAAACCTGAATCAGAAGTCTCATCGGTTTACAGTCCAATCCGATTTTAACAATAGAGATAATTATACAATTGAATTTGACCTAATTAGAATTTATATTATTAGACAAAAGAACCCCCTACAATAATACTGCTCCTTATTGATAAACATTCATTTGCCCAGCACGAAAGAGGATATAACACTCTGAATTCATATACGGTAATGGCATGTAGGAGATTACATATTACCACATTAGAGTTTGATAACTACCAAAAATTAAGGCATTAATCTCAATTTTTATAAACTAGGAAATATTTGGTACTGTTAGTTGGATTTCTCATTTTCTCTTCTTCTTTTTTTTTCAAATCTTTAAGACTTTTTATATAATGCACAAATATATTTTAAATATTAGTGCTACTACTTAACCCGAAAGAGTTTGTCCGATTCTAGTATACCAAAATGACATGGCAAGTGATTTTTAAGTGAGGTGATAAGTCTTCTAAAATTTAATTACATGCCATTATATATAATTAATAAATTTTTTAAAATAAAGTAGAAAGGGTTTATTTGAAGGGAAGACACACTAATGTAGGATCAATCGGCGGCGGCAAGACCAAATTCAACAACGGCAAGCCTTCTCGTTTCAACTCGACAAAGAACAAATTCTGATGAACTTCCTATCTTTTTTCTCCCTTTGTCTTTCTCTTTCTTGTCCATTCTAATTTGATGGTAAACAAAACCCAAATACAACTACAGAGGTGATGAGAAAGTGTTTTCATGTCAGATGTTATCTAAATAAAAATAACTCTCTTTTCTACCTTTTTTACTTTTCCATATTCTCTAATGCAGTTCCATGCAGCCATATAGTTTCAATTTA
Organism: Castanospermum australe; assembly: GCA_019955255.1. Lineage (NCBI taxonomy): Eukaryota > Viridiplantae > Streptophyta > Magnoliopsida > Fabales > Fabaceae > Castanospermum > Castanospermum australe. The sequence goes on along the minus strand of NSJW01000289.1, from coordinate 358,005 downwards.
ATTTCTTAGGTAGTTTACAATAAGTGAGGAGGTTTGGGAAGTTCCGGTAGAATACATTGCAGCTAATGGGTTTGAGAAATTCAGGCAAAGAGAAGGGTTTGTATCCTGATGTATACATGGTTAACATAATTTAAGAGGACGGGGTTGATGGCGTTTTTTTTCCAGCTGTAGGACAAGCTAAAGACTGAGCAAAAAACAACTCTGTTCGATAATGTTGCCAACAAAAGGAGAAAATTTGAGACAAAACTCAGAAATAATACTCTCATTGGTGAGGTGTGGCGTTCTGTGGTGAAGAAGCGAAGTTGTGTTAAGTCATGAGATTGAGGGGCAAAATTGAGACAAAAGACGAAGTCAGGTGATGACCTATAACTTGCAACTAAGATGCCAAATAATTCGGGTCCAGAAAGTCAGGCAAATATTTGGGCTTGATAGCATTTTTCTTTAAATATTTTAGCTTATTTTCTAATAGCATTTTTCTTTATCTCCTTTTCTTTTCAACTAAATGCTGATAACTCAGCAAAAAAATTTATCTCTCTCAATTAATTATAATTTTTTTAAAGGGTTTTGTTTTGTTTTGTTTTGTTTTGTTTTTTTATGTGAAAATTGTAATTTCATTAAGGAGGACAAAGGATGTCCAAGTAAGCCAAATTAGAAATATAATTTAGAGCCTCCTCAATCCATACAACATATGGATGTGAGAGGGCTAGTTTTGCTACCTCATGGGCTACTTGGCTCCCATGTCTGCTAACATAAGAAATAGAAAAAGCTCTAAAAGCAGAAGAAAAAGATATACAATCATCTACTACTATTCCAAAATATGTGTCCTCTATGGATTGTGATGAGATTGATCTAATAAGTTTCGAGCAGTCTCCCTCAAGGTTCAGATTAAAGAAACTCAAGTCTTAGGCCCAAATCAGAGCAGCACGGGTAGTACAGGCTTCGACTAATTTTGGGCTCAACCCTGGGCCCAAATCCCATGTGGCTGTAGCCAAGATGGTTCCTTCATAACCTCTCGCTACCGTCCCAACTCCACTTCTATCATCAGTCAAAGTAGTAGCATCAAAGTTCACTTTAACTACACCTGCAGCTGGTGGGGTCCAACGGGGATGGATCTCTGAGTGCACAAGTGAAGTGATTTGTCTTTCTCCCTTTGACATCTCACAAGTCTTCCTCGCTTCATTCACTATCTCAGCGGCCTTTTAATAAGCAAAGTATAGCTTTTGGATCTGCTTTGGAAACACAGTTAGTTCCTATCCATCCAAATGCCATATAGCAATACACAGAGAAGCTCTATCATTTCCAGGCTTGCTTTCCTCTAAAATTCTATAAACCAATCGATGAAGTTGCGGTGGCTGTGCCCTTCTAACCTTAGACCCAATGGAGATCGGAACCACAGGAGCTTGACCCAGTCGCAGTCGCAGAGAGCATGGCTCACTGTCTCCTTTTTCTGAAAGCAATGTAGACAATCGATTAAGTAGGGGACTCCGCGGTCTACTAGTAATTGACACATAGGGATTGCATTGTTCAAAGCCTTCCATATGAAGTTGATCGTTCTGGGTGGTATTCTGAGTTTCCAAAAGTGTTTCCATTCAATATTTGGCCCTCTTGGTCTTTCGTTCGGTCCTGCTTTGTCAGTAGTGGAGTTTCTAGTGAAATGGTATGCAAAGCTGACTTTGAATTCCCCACCCTTGTTTTACACTAGTAGTATTGATCTTCTCTGTTGAAATTTGTTAGAGGGATTTTCACGATCTGGGCACATTTAAAGGGGGAGGAAGATAGAGGATATCAGTTGTCTATTCTAGGCACGAAGGTTAGGATCGATTAACTCTTGGACTTTTGCATCTGGATGTAACTGTGACCAAAGGCTCCAAATTTTGTGGCCTGGTTGATTAGGTAACCAATTGTCTTTCCATATGCTTACTGAGCTGCCATTGTCTATTCTCCACAAGCCCCTTTTTTTGGTGACCCACCTAGATGATAGAATACTTCTCCATGTGAAACTCGAGGTGAAGCAGGGTAGGCATTGAAGAAGTTTGTCCTTGGGAAATATTTAGCCTTTAGGACTCTAGACATGAGAGTGCCAGATTGTTTTAGGATCCTCCAACACTGTTTTACCAGTAGGGCTTGATTAAAGCTTCAAAATTCCTGAATCCAAGATCCCTTTTTTACCTTAGGAGAGCAAAGTTTTGACCGCATTATCCAATGGATTTTTCACTCGGCATTTCAACATCCCCACTAGAAGTTACTAATCATGGACTTAATGTGAGAATATAGGAATTTAAGAAGCAGCAGCACCCCATTATATAGGTGGGAATGACTTAGACGACTGCCTTAATCAGGACCTTTTTTCCTGCCGTAGATAAGCATTTTTCTTTCCATCTCTTTAACTTCTTCTAGACCCTGTCTTAGAAAAAATCAAACACTTGCTGCTTGGACCTTATCACAAAGGTAGGTATCCCAAGGTATTTGGAGTGACTCTCTACTACCTCAATATTTATCTAGCCTTGGATTTCGGTTTGTTTGGTAGAGGGCACATTTCAGTTGAAGGAGAACTCCAATTTATCCAAATTGATTTTCTATCCACAAGCTACTTGATAGGCTTCGAGAATCCCTTTCAGGCACTGAACTTCATTTTGGGTCGCTCTCTCAAAAAGAATGCTGTCATCAATAAAGAATAAATGGGATATTTTTTGGGCACTTCTAGCTATCTTAATGCCATGTAAGTTGCCTCTAGTTTGTTCCTTGAGAATTAGCCCGAAAAGTACCTCAACACAAATAATAAAAAGATAAGGAAAAAGTAGATCGCCTTGTCTCAAACCTCTGGCTAACTTAAATGGCTCCCCAGGTATCCCATTTAATAGGATTGAAAAAGGTCATTGAGTTAACACATCGCAAGATTAGATTAACCAGTGAGAGGGGAAACCCATCTTCTCCATGACAAGCTTTAGAAAAGGCTATTTAACACGATCATAGGCCTTTGCCATGTCAAGTTTCACCCCAATATATCCCTTCTTGCCTTTCCTCTTCTTTCTTGTATAATGAAAAGTATCAAAGGCTATTAGAGCATGGTCAGTAATCAACTTGTTTGGCACAAAAGCACTTTAGAACTCTCCAATGATATTGGGTAGAATCAGTTTGTGTCTATTATCAATGGTCTTAGTAGCTATCTTGAACAGTACATTGCATAGGGATATAGGCTTGAAGTCCTTGGTGTGCTTAGGCTTCTTTACCTTGGAAATAAGACAAATAAAAGTATTGTTAATGGGAATCGGATTTGCATCATGATTCAAAATAGCTAAAATAGTGTTTGCTACTTCATCCCCCCCACTATGTGCCATATTCTTTAATAGAAAAGTGCAAGCATCCTATTAGGCCCTAGTGCTTTTAGAGGGTGCATTTGCTTAAGGGCTGCATACACCTCCTCCCTAGTGAATCTTTAGTTTAAAATGTCCATCATCCTTGGTGTTATTCGTCCAGCTATTACTTTTGTGATATGCTCCCTGTTGCTAGAATAATTTGTTGAAAACAAGTTCTCAAAGTAAGTGGATATAATAGTCATAATATCTTCTTCCTTCTAAAAAATCATGCCATTATAATATATTATTCTGTCTACCCAGTTTCTCTTTCTTCTTTGTGAGTCCTTACTATGAAAAAATTTGGTATTTTTATCCCTATGCCTCAGCCAAATAGCCCTAGACCTTTGAGCTCACCATATCTCTTCATCCCTTAGTAAAATTTCAAGCTCTCTTTCCACTGTCTTTAGTTTTTCTAGATTCTCGAGTGTGGGTTCATTCAGGTTCAGCTCTTCCAATTCGTTTTGTTTTTGTGTAAACTTTTTTGATAAATTACCAAAAAAATCAGAGCTCCACAAACCCAGCATACTACCACAACTCTTAAGTCTGTCTTGTATGGGGAGGAAACTTTGGTTCCAGCAGGAAGCTATTATATTTTGACATGTCTCTTCTTGAAGTCACATTTTCTCAAAACGACAAATATTTTCCTTCTTCTTTTTTCCTTCTCATTGGTTTCCTCAAGTTTGCCACAATAGGGCAGTGGTCTAACAGTATCCAAGGCAAGTGAACAACATTTGCTTTCAGAAAAATATTTCTCCAGTCTTCAGTTGCAACAAACTTGTCCACCCTCTCCCTAATGTTTTGTCCTATCCCTTGTCCATTGGACAAGGTGAAGGCTTGGCCCTTAAACCCCAAATCATGAAGGCCAAGTTATTGTAGTGTGTCTCTAAAATATTCAGTTTGTGAGAACATAACAAGATTGCCACTAGATTTTTCCTCTTATGTGAACACTTGGTTGAAATCCCCAAAGCACACCCATGGGAGGTTAAAGATTCTGTCCAAGTCTCTTATTAGTGCCCAGCTGAGGTGTTTCCCATTTGCATTTGGAAATCCATAAAAACCAATTGCTTGCCACTGGGTGTCCTTGAGATTATTTGTTACTTTCATGTCGATGTGGTTCAAGGACATTGAGAGAACTTTCACTTGAAAATCATCACTCCAAAGGCAAATTAAGCCACCAACTCTATCCCTACCATTTCCCACACAATCCACAGTCACCATGTTATTCAAACCTCCTACATACCTGAAATTCATAAGTTCAGTTGTTTTTCTCCTTATTTCCATAAGGAAGACTACGTTGGGACCTTTTAATTTGATGAGCTTCTTGAGAGCTTGGGCTACTCATGAGTTCCAAGCCCACAGCAATTCCAACTTAATATACTCATTGTCCCTAACGAGGCTGTTGGGTAGCCTCCGTCGATGTCATAAATTCTATCAATCTCCTCCTTTGGCTAGGTTAGTAGTCTTGGTCAATATCCATCCACTCATCACTGGTGAATTTTCTCTTTGTTGCATTAACAGGTTTTACATTAATGGGCTAATTCTCAGTTCCCTTATTAGTTTGCAATCTATTCCACTTCTTTTTCCCCTTTTCTAGTAAGGCAGTTAATAATCAGCTCTTTGGTTTCAGCAATTACCTGGTTCTGGATGTTGGTAATGCCCCCTAATGATGGTCTTTGATGCAATACTGATCTTTTGGTTTTTGTCGCAGGTTCACTCCAAGGCTCTGAGTGCTTCCTAGGGTCTACCTTCTTGCAATCATTCTCAGCTTGGACTCCTATTACAGATGCAGCCTTATGACCAACTAGGGTGTCAATCTCTCTAGGCTCCTCAGGGAGGCTTTTTTCTGTGTTGGGGATAATATTTTATGGTTGATGGTTTAAACTCCCATTTGAATTAGTTTGTAATCCTGTAATATTGTTGGTTGACAGTCGCCTTCCTTGTATTAGCTTTTGGACTTTCTCTGTCTCATTCTCTTTCTCTTTTACACTAAGATCCACCAGCTTTTTCATGAGAATTTCTGTTGCCCGACTCTTGGCTTGCTTATGCTTACTTCTTTCATCCTTGTCCCCTGTTACACTTCTGCCGGCCTAGTCAGATTTGTTGAAACCTAGTTGTTTGCCACCGTAGGTGGCCTTTAGCTAGGTCCCTAAAGCTTTTGATTTGTTCAGTCCCATTTTTTTTTTGTCTCCAAGCGCCTTCTCATAGTACCTCTCCTTATGCCCAATTAATCCACAATAGTAACAAAATTGAGGGAGCCGTTCATATCGAAATTCCACCTAATTAATGCCTTCCTTTTGATTTCCAGTGTTGATGCCACTCTTTAACGGTTTGGAAATATTTATCCTTACTTAGGCCTTGACAATGGAGCTTTGAGTTCCAAGGAGCATAAATAAGTCAGTATCAATAACCTCACTTATAATCTCACCTATCTTCCCCGCTCTCATATTCCTTGTGCGGCAATGGGTTGGTAATCCCCAAAATTGAATCCAAATTGGGGTGTGGTTAAAGTCCATGGCAAGTGGGTTAATGTCTCGACTCCATCTCTGGAGAAAAAGCCAACTGTTACAATAGATCCATGGGCTTTCGTTTAGTATCCTTAGTAATGCGCCTTCCTCTTTGAAAAAGAACTAATAGAGTCTCTCTCCTATCTCCTCAACCTTAAAGCCCTTAGGGTTTTGCCAAATATTGCCTAGAGCTACCAGGAGACCCGTTTTATTGACTGATTTTGGATAATTAGTTTTCCAATCAGGCTATTCTCATAGCCTTCTAACTCTTCTGCAATATCACTCTCATCGTATAGGACAAAACTTTCCTCCTCCTGTTCTTGCCCTTCCAGGTCCTCTTCCTCACCCCTCAATCCTCCTCATCCTCCCTCTTTCCACTATTAGACAACAGCTTATGGCCTTGTGGTTTGCCCTTCATTGATAAGGACCAATGGGAATAAGCTAGAATAACTATCACTCAGCAATAATAGCATAAGAAACAGAAATGACACTCATTGTACACACCTACTTGAAACCCTAGTAGAGCCAGGTGGGTATAGGGAGGACACACTATTTACTTTCTTTTTTTGAAAGGGGTTTGTTAACATGTGTAGTAATAGCACATGTTAAGAAATAAAAAATATAAACTATTAAATGAAAAGTACAAGTATTTAATGTCTTGAAAATTCAAAACATATTTAACACTTGTTTATTTAAGTAATTATGATAATTAAATGAAAGGTAATAAATATTATTTTTATTCCTTAACATGTGTCCTTGGAGTAAAAGCACAAAATCTTTCTTTAAAATTAAAATATTTTATTATTGAGCTGAATTGTTAACATTTAATTAGAAGATATGATTGAAGACAGTAAAATGGGACAACTAATTTAAATCTTTTCTAATGATGCATGTTTGTTTTTAACTAACACAATTAATTCCTGGAATTAATCCTTGGAATTTGAATACCCCATCTCAAAATGAGTGAACGTGCATGAGAAGTTCTTTCTTTCTTTTTTTTTTTTTTCTTCTTCTCCCTAGTAGTCAAAATTTGGAAACACAAGATTTGTAATATGGCAATTAGAGCAAAGGGCACAGGGTGCATTCTATAATCTATAGTGCTTTAGTGGACTCTAATTCAGCTATCCCATGTGAAACAAAGCATCAAACACGCCTAGGTTCCCAGAATACATCCCCATTTCCAAACTTGACTTTGCCATATAATACGCCACTTTGTTGTTTACTTCTCTTTCACAAAAGTCACAAAACTGCATAGTTTAGCACTTTCCTCACGATCCCCTCTAAATTTGTTAGATTCGCTTTAGATGACTTGTGCGATTGGCTTGTATCTGCTTAATGAGAGGTGCAATTCGTTATGAGTCCTTGCTCCCCTAAATTTTTTTGGTTTGAAGAGTTTAATTCTAATATATTGTAACTAAAAACCTTTTTATATAATTTAATTATGTGATAATATATTATTAAAATAATTTTATTATAATAATTTAATTATAATACAAGTGATATTATTATAAATTTTTTTACCCAAATCAAAATTACATACATATTAATATTTTGTTTGGTATCATGGAGAAGAAAAGAAAAGAAGGGATAAAATACTAAATAAAGAAAAGAATAAAAAAAAGAGAAGTGAAGGAACTATGACTCATTTTGTTTAGTATCATTCAATGAAATTAAGGGAAGTGGGAAATATGCAAAAATGTGGGAGCCAACATAAAATTCATCATTTCAAATATCTTCTTTTCAATTATTAGATTGATACTAAATAAGGAATGAACTCAATCTTTAAACCTTTTCATTTCTATTTTACTCTAAAAAAAATACCAAATAAATGTTAAAATTATTGCCCATTAAACTATCAAAAATAAATAAATAAATAAAAATTGTTGCCCATTCATTATTGTTAATTTATTATTAGTGCTTCAATTTTTTTTTCTTTTTTTGAGCCATAGTGCTTCAATTCAATGACATGTCAATTAGCACGTGAAGGACACACCAACTAAAAAGTAGTCCTACGTTGTTGAGGTCGTTGGATGCAAAGGAAGGAAGCCCATCAACGTGAAATAGAATAGCCCAAGTCCCACGTTATCAAATGCCATATAAACTCTCTCCAATCTCAATGGCTTTCTAGTTCTACTCGAACTGAAACTCCCAAATCCCAATCCAAATCCTCTTGCGATCTATTATTCCCATTCAAGCAGTGGCCGATCTTCTTTGTGACGGGGAGTTATGGCCTCCCCAAACGTTTTGAAATCTCTTTAAGGTATATATAAAAAAAATTATTAAACCCCCCAAAATAATTTGAACTCTCCTAGAAATATAGGAGGAAAAATTATGGGACTCACAAAATTATGTAAATTTTGTATATGTCTATTTCTTTTAATTTTAATTTATATTTTGTGGATATGTACATCATTCTTTTTAAGGTGTGTTTTTATGATTAAATAAAAAATGAGAAAGTGAAATATGGAAGAGGAGTGAAAATAAATAAGATGAAAATGTTTTACTATCACTCATAATTGCATGATAAATGGTGGAATATTTTGACTAAAATTTATTAGGTTGAATGTATAAATGAGTCATACTTTACTTAATTGTTCCACATTTTTAAAAAATAAAGTAAATAAGAAATTATTTTCGTTTTAAATTTTTTAATTCCTGATTTTTTACTTTCTTAAACAATGACAACCTTTTATATATATATATATATATATATATATATATATATATATACTTTTATAATCTCATTTTCGCTTAAGAGAAAAAAAAATATGCGTATAACATTTTAAGTATAAAATATTATTCTTTTAGCATGATTGGTCAAAAATATGTATTTTATAAATTAATTTATATTTTGACGATTTATTTTGGCCCTTCAAAATCTGTGATCAAGCTCCGCCACTGCATTCAAGTTCATCTTCTTCCTCTTTTACTCATGCTACAAATACCAATTATCCCAAGTGACTATTGAGGAAGAAACCCAATTTAATTGAATCTTCACCACCTGAAAATTAACCCTATAAATATATATGCAACCCCAAATTTGAAACACTTCATCATCACATCCAAGGGCCAGGGGTAGCTCTCTGGTCGTGCAAAAATGGCGGTCTCCGACGGGGTTGTGAAGAAAGTGATCCTCTCGTACACCTACGTCGCCATATGGATCTTCCTCAGCTTCACGGTGATTGTGTACAGCAAGTACATCCTGGACCGCGAGATGTACAATTGGCCCTTCCCCATCTCCCTCACCATGATCCACATGGCCTTCTGCTCCTCCCTTCTGCTCCTCCCTCGCCTTCCTCCTCGACCGCGTCCTCAAGCTCGTCGAGCCAGTCTCCATGTCCCGCGACCTCTACCTCAGCTCCGTCGTCCCCATCGGCGCCCTCTACTCCCTCTCCCTCTGGTTCTCCAACTCCGCCTGCATCTACCTCTCCGTCTCCTTCATTCAGATGCTCAAAGCCCTCATACCCGTCGCCGTTTATTCCATCGGGGTCCTGTTCAAGAAGGAGGGCTTCAGGACCGAAACCATGGTTAACATGCTCTCGATTTCTCTCGAGCTTGCCGTCGCCGCGTACGGCGAGGCCAAATTCGATGCCTGGGGGGTCACTCTGCGGCTCATGGCGGTTGCTTCCGAGGCCACGCTGTTGGTCCTGGTCCAGATTTTGCTGAATTCCAAAGGGGTTTCGCTGAACCCCATCACCTCGCTCTACTACATTAACCCCTGCTGCTTGGTGTTCCTGTCCATCCCCTGGCTCGTCGTGGAGTATCCTCTGCTGAGGGACAACTCGAGCTTGCACTTTCGTCGTTTTGGGGACCAATTCGTTCTGCGCTTTTGCCTTGAACCTTGCTGTGTTCTTGCTGGTTGGGAAGACCTCGGCTCTGACCATGAATTTTGCTGGAGTGGTGAAGGATTGGCTGCTGATCGCCTTCTCGTGGTCTGTGATAAAGGACACGTTGACGCCCGTCAATTTGATTGGTTACGGGCTTGCGTTTCTCGGGGTTGCGTACTATAACCACTCCAAATTGCAGGCTCTCAGGGCTTCCGAGGCTCAGAGGAAGACCCAACAGACTGATGAGGAGGCTGGGAGATTGTTGGACGAGAGTCAAGGGGAAGCAACTGGAAGGGAGAACGAGAACCAGAATTGATTTAACTGCTAATCTCATTTTTGGATACAGAGAGGAGAGAGATTTATTATTTGTCGATTAACGCTGGACGAGGCAGGTTTTTTTTTTTTTTTAACTTGGATGACGTAGGTTTTGTTTTGTTTTGTTTGTGATGTAATTATTATTATTATTATTATTATTATTATTAACAACGTAAGGAGAGATATTTTCATGAATTTTAATTTGTACTTTTTTATTTTTTTTAATTTTAATAAATATTTTTATCAAGTAACATATATTTTTTTATGATAAAAATGATATATATTTAAATTTTAAAAATAATTATTTTAATTGAAAAAGTTCTCTTTATTATGAAAGTTAAAGAAATAAAAAGAAGTTTAATATTAATTTACACTTTTATCATTTTTTTAAAATTGTTTTAAAATAAATATAAGAGTATTTTAAACATGTAAAAAGTAGATACCAAAAGGAAATTTTCCTTCATAGAAGTAAAGATTATTGTGTTATTTCTCCCCATTTAATTTTGTTTTCCTTTATGGTCTACAGTTAGGCGCTGAGATTGACATATTTCCATTTTATTGCTAATTCGTGTTTATGACTAGATAATGAGCTGCATTATGGATTATCCAAAACATTTTCTTGTAGAGTAAATGCATGTTTGGAATAGATTGTTTTTAGGAAAAAATTATTTTCTTTTTAAATTTTTTTTTATAAATTATTATAATTATAAAATAAGTTAATTTAAATATATATTAAATTCTCACTTAGCTTTTGATATTAAATAGGTAATATTGGACAAATCCTCGATTTAAATAAAAAATTTTCTATATGTAGATTAGGCATAGCAATGGAGTGGGAAGGAGCTAGTTTTATCTCGACTCCACTTTTGCCTCGCACTTTCTATTTTTTGTGAGAATTAGTTTTTGCAGACTTTGAATGAAAAAATCTGAACCCTTTTCACAGTATAAATAGAAAACTCGTACCTATGATCATTCTAACTATAAATTCACAAAATAATTAATTAAAATATAAAAAATAACTATAATATAATATAAATAAAATATATGTTTCAAGAAGAATACAAACTCTAACAAGTCAGAAATTAAACAAGTTAATGACATGATCATTTTTTTTGATATAATAATATGATCAGTTCTAAATATAATAAAATCATAAAAATTAAAGTATTGAATATGAAGTTAACAAAGAAAATAGAGTCCAGACTTGCTCTTGCTTAACTTTTCGTCATGCAATTAACTATTCACCATTTTTCTCTTCCTCATCATTAATTGTAATATAATCTATGTAAATTAGGAAAAAATACAAAAAAAATGAAATATTAGGAATGCAAGACGAGGTGGATCTTTTCAAATTCAAACTTATCCCTCCCCGCAAGTAAAATGAATCTTAATCTACCCCACCTCACATTGGGGCGGGTTTTAAACGCGTCCCATATTGAGCGGGTCGAATTGGATACTCACGGATCGGGGTGTATTTGCCATGCCTAATGTGGATCCTTTTAAGTTACATGTTTTTTATTTTACAACTCACCCCATGCGAAGCAAAACGGGTTGGGTATCCGTAAACCGGAATGTACGTGTCATACCTAATGTGGATCCTTTTAAGTTACATGTTTTCTGTTCTACTCTTCTTGATCATCGCCCTTTCGTTTTAGAACTACGGTTTACTTTATTTCCTATCGAGTTGTCAGTTCTCAAGCCCGCAAAAGAAAAACAAAAATAATAATAAAGAAAAAAGAAAGTAGAAAAAAAGAGGATGCAGCAGGCATGGCGGCAGTTTCGTTTTCTTTTTCACGTTATGCTAGTATCAGTCCCTTCATTTTTACGAACAAGAAGCATAGTGGTTTGCTTGTTACATCACACGTTTGCTATTCTCTATCTCTGTTTTATTAGACTTTTCACTGCTTTGCTTGGCTCATTGGAACTTAAAAGCTCCTTTGGTACGAATGAAAAAAAACAAGAAAGAAATATATAAAATTTTTAAAATTAAAGTATAAATTTTTTTTCATTTTCATTTTATTTTTTTTAAATTTCTTCGTACCAAATGGTCACTTAATTAATTAGTGGACTGGATGTGAGATTAATACTTTGTACTGATAGCTAGTAAGTAGTAACCACAACACCTCTAAATGTTTATATATCTAGTTCATTTTCTCACCCATTTCTAACACCCACTTTTGGTTGGCTTTGGTTGCTGCCGTTTCTTGCTTTAGAGAAATTTTTTTATTTATATCTATAGTACAATTGTATGTGAAATAATAATAATAATAATAATAATAATTTGACAAACTTGTTATAAATGTAATTATTTCGATAATTTTTAAGAGATCTAGTAAATAAATTTGCTAGTTGACCATTTGAATAGACAACAAATAGATACACCTTGACAAAGATTTTCTCTTGAATGAAGTAACAATGTACCTATACATATTTTGCATTGTGTTTTGTTTTGACCTGATACCACTGCTCTATCCAATGACATTTGTAAACTCAATCGCATCGGGATGTCCATTATCTTCATAAATCAATCTTTGTTCCGGTGTTCTATCTCCCAATATACTTGAGGATGTGAATAACATCATCCCACTTATTACCCCATGGAGCTTGTAGAATCTCATCGAACATGCTCACAACAAAGGCAATATTTGGTCGTGTAATAGTAACATAATATAATTTCCTAACAACTATATTTAATTTCCCAACAACGATCTGATACTGCCCAAAGTCTAGTAGTAGCTGCATATCTTGGTAGAAACTTAACATTTGAATTAATGGGAGTCTTCACAATTTGACAATCCAACATATGCCGGTTTCCTCCAACATGTATACTTTATACTTTATTTGAGAAATCACAACATTTGTGTTTAAGGCTGTTAAAATGGGCTAAACCTGTCGGGCCAGCCCTTTTAACTGTAAGTAAAATGTAAGTCAGATTTTCTAAATTGTGATTCGTATAAACACGAAAAATTTTAGATTGTTCTGTCAACTAGTAAATTAAATAGGCGGGGCCTTCTTACCCGCAGGTTCTGCCTATTTTTTTTAGTGAATTTTTTTAAGTGCATAATCATACTCATAAAATATACTGTATGACCTATTTTTCCAAGACCCTAACACTGGTATGGTAATGCACCAGTTTTCTATTATTATACTTGTCAATTTGATTTAATTTTGGACAATAGTTAAATTATGTGATGTGTTTGTAGATTTGGTTTGAATTTTAAACTATTTAAATTATATTACGTATTTGTAGGTGAGGTTTGAATAATATTTAAATTATGAATTTAGTTTGGTAAGCTTCTTTGATAATTAAGTGGGTTTAAAATTTTTTTAAAACTTTTTGGTAAATAAAACATGGAAATGAAAAAAAAAATTATGTGAGCACGGCACGTTTAGGTCCATGAGTTTAAGCGAAGCAAGTCAGGTTGATTTTTTTTAACCCATTTAAAAGCAGGTAATTTTGATCCAATCCGTGTAACTGGGCCGTCAGGCTTCAATAGACTACCCCAGCCCGTTTGATAACTCCTATCTTGCTATTGTGCCAAAATATAACGAGGAAGGATCGGAATATGTTAGTGGTAGAGCCACCAATTACATTCTTATTTGCAAAAGGAAAATCTCTTAACAATATATTTATTTCTAGTGTATATTTGGTATAAGGGTGAAAATGGAGATAAAATTTTATAAACACATTTTGTATACAAAAATTGAATACAAAAATCATCCATCAAATTTTAATCGCCACACCAAATTGTCACTTAAAATGAATAATTCAGAATTAGTTACTCACGTCCTTAAAAAATGTGATGGCGTAGATGAATCACCTTACAAAAAAAAATAAATATTGCCGTGTATATTGGGCATTAAAGGTCAACGACCCTAAGAAATATCAATCTCATTAAAGTAAAAAAAGGCCAATGCTCTGAAAGAAGAATAATACTTTATAGGAGACAATCATTTTTCAAATACTTCAAAATTTTCATTTTTGCAGAACATATAAAAAAGAATCTACAGCTAGCTGACACAGTATTAATATGAACAAATCTCAAGTGTGGTGGGCAGCATAAACTCCTTGGAAGAGAAATTTATGATTACGGTATTTATGTAATTTTACTTTACATAAACAACAACATTGAACCCAACGTGATTTTGACAAAAATTGAAAAAGCCAATGTGATTTTGACAAGATTTGCAAGATAAGTTGGTATAATTTTCAAGGCATATTATTTGATAGCTTAAATGCAACTTTGCATGTTGTCAAAAACCTAATTCCGATAACATTTTTTATTTTGATTCTATAAAATTTAATTCAATGTGCCGAATGTGCTCTTTATTTTTCTTGTGAAAGAGGTATTCGATTTTAAATGAAATTAATTTGATTATTTACATTACATCTTAAATTATCCACTATATGACAAAAAAATGTATGAATAGTAATAAAAATGAGGTGGATTAATAGAAGAATAATTATGGTTCTATTATAACACTATTTGGTTTTGTTAGACATTCATTTCATTTTATTCTGTATTTAGTGCATAGAATAAGCATGGCATGAAAGTAATATTTATACTAAGAAAGTAAATTCCTTCTCTTGGTAGTTGCTATCATATTTTTCTTTCCAAGAGTTTGGTATTTGATCTTTACTATAATTGAATAAACATGAAAAAATAGCTATTTCAAATTAATTACATAGTTATCTCTCACCTTTTAATTTTTAAGGATTTTTTTAAAATATTAAAATTATATATTTAATACAGTCTTCATATAATTTTTTTAATTTAAAAGTTCAGAAAAGAGTCAAGCCAATTATGGTGGAGCCAAGATTGAAATTTATAGAGCAAAATTTACATATAGATATAAAGAAGTTAATATGGGGAGTATCAGTGCCAGGGAAGAGGAGCTAATCGTGCACTTGAACATTTTAAATATTAAATTAACATGGCCCTCAGAAGATAAATAAACAAAGCTATTATAGCGGAGACTATGATTTTCTCTATATTTATATAACTATAACATAAACAATCATGTAGTTTTTATTTCAATAAATATTACATACAAAACAATTTTCAAATACAAATATAGATCTACTTTAGCTTCCCAAAGTTGGTCTTCTCATTCCAAAACAATTGTACTTGCAACGTACAACCACCATGGTGAGAAGTGATGTTTTTTCAGTATTCACAACAATATTAAACACTTTATAGATTGCGATCAGATTTAATCTTAATCACAACATATTTCTATATCCAATTAGTATGTACTGTCCTTTAAAATACTCAAAAATATAATGAAAGAATAATGTTCTAATTAAAATTCGAAAAAAGAAATTCAACATTACGTATTTACAAATTTAAATCTCTTTTTATTTGAGTTTTTAATTTTTGTTTATAAATTTAAACTTGGAACTCTCAATTCTATACGTTAGGGATTGAGCTTGAGCAGCTCCTATTTTTCCCAAGACTGTAAAAATTGGTATTGTCTGTATCACTTGCAAATACAACTCAAGGTTCCAAATCCCACTAGTATTATAATACGTCTATGCAGTTAAAAAGTAATAAAAATAAATAAAAAGTTCTTTTATATATATTTATATGCAACTGTCAACTAAATTAGATATGGACCATCTACATCTATTTTAATTTGTACACCTGATGACAGATAATTTAGTAATTGATTTTTTAAAATATATTATGGTCAAATTAAATTTCCCAAAAATATTAATTTAATGCACCCAATGCCTACATATCCATGAGGCTACAACTACTTTTCTTGGTGCGGATTTCTCTCTAAGCTCAAGATTCTACTACTTAAACAATACCACTCCTTCTGCTACAGGAAATAGAGTTTCATTCAAACACTTTTTGCTAAAACTTGGATTTGGAGCTCCTTCAATTCAAAAACTCAAATTCATCTTTGCATTCCGATTCCTAAATAATTTCAACACTAGCTGATTCAAGTTAAGTGCTATCCTTTATCTCTTCATGAAATTGAAGTCCTTCAAGGACTCAAACTCTCGCCTATATATTCCCTAACATGTTCCTTTATATGCAGCTTTGATTTTTATTTTTTTTTCTGAGAGGTAGCTTTAGGCTCTAGCTCTAAGTGTGGGAGGGATGGCTAAGACGATGATCTTGGCTTTTTCAGTTTTGTTGTTGTTGGCATGGGTTCAGGTGCAAGGTGTTGATGCCAGACATTCCATTGTTTGGGATGATTTCAGTGTTGATGAGTATAAGCTTGCCTCCAAAAGTGGTGGTGGTGGTTGAGTTATTGTGGTCAATCATAATGACAATGGAGATTCAACAACTGTTCAAGGAGCAGTGGACATGGTTCCAGATGGTAATAATGAAAGAGTGAAAATATATATTTATTCAGGAATTTATAGGTATGCAAATTCAAGCATAAAGTTTTGCAGCTATTTTCATTAAGTTTAAGTTATATATTGATAAGCTATGAAAGAGTAAAAATATATATCCATCAAAGAATTTGTAGGTATGCAAGCATAAAATTTTAAGAGTAACTTATTTCAACCTCTCTTCTATTTAAGCGTTTTTTCATAAACTCCCCTCTATTCTCAAAACCTACACATACTCTTTTAAGTATTTTTAAAAATCTACACATATCTTTCTAAGTATTTACACACACCTCCCTTGTATTTTAAAAAATATGCTATATGTAAATCCCTTGAGTAGAGAGGTCTATGTAGGTTTTACAAATAAAGTTTTTTTTTTGTAAAAAAATAGATAAATAAATGAGAAGTTTGAATAATTTATTTAAGTTTTAGTTATTTTCATTAGGTTTAGGTATATTGGCAAGTTTTGATATAAATATTTTGGTGCTGATTTTTCAATGTGCAATTTATGTAGAGAAAGAGTCCATATTCCGAGGAGCAAGCCATTTATTTCACTAATTGGTAAACCAGAATTTACATCATATGCAATAAATCAAACGTTCAATGCCCTACAAGTAACTTTTCCCATCATTAGGCATCCGACAGAAAAGGCCCACACGGGCTAGAAGTGGGCACAGATTATACAGCAACTGTTTGGGTAGAATCTGATTTCTTTTGTGCAACTGCAATTACTTTTGAGGTGACAACAATCTTATTGCTATTACTCTACCGTAACCCTAGTAACATGAATGAGACTATGAGAGCAACCAAAACATATGTAATTTATACATATTTTTTTATGTTCTGCAGAACTCTGTAGCTCAAGTTGGTGATGGATATCAAGCAGTGACATTATGAGTAGATAGATAGAGCTGTGTTCTACCAAGTTAGGATGGTGGGGCAACAGGACACACTCTTAGATAACACAGGAACCCATTATTTCTACAAATGTCACATTCAAGGAGCCGTTGATTTTGTATGTGGCCAAGCAAAATCATTGTTTCAGGTATACATGAGTTAACTTTATTAATTGTTGTTTTGAAATTTGGTTTTTCTTTTCTTGATAAGCAAACAACCTGATTTTTCTACCCACTGATGTTGGTGTCTGCTACCAGGAGTGTACACTTTACTCAGTTGCTGAGAATGCTGGAGCAATTGCAGCCCATCATAGGGATCTAGCAAAGGATGATACAGGATTTTCATTTGTCAATTGCACAATCAAAGGAACTGGTAATATCTACCTCGGTAGAGCATGGGGGGAGTATTCAAGAATAGTGTATTCATACTGCAACATTGATGATATCATTATCCGCCCAGGATGGAATGATTGGGGTATTCCATCTAGACAGGAGTATGATACTAATTAACTCTCATTCTCATTTGAGTGGCACGGTTTAGATTAATTGTTCATTGTTGCTAAATAAAAATAACAAGTTAAATTTATTTATTTTTGGTATTTGCAGGACTGTGGTGTTTGGGGAGTACCAATGTAAAGGGACAGGATCAAACAGAATTGGGAGGGCACCATGGTCAAAATCTTTGAGTGATGAGGAAGCAAGGCCTTACCTGGGCATATCCTACATACATGGACGCCACTGGCTTAGACTATAGCCATTTTTCATTTCACTCACTAGATCTGATATGTGGTTTTGCATATTCATCTCTTGGGTCTCCTTTGTTTAGGTCTTAGGTTTTCTTTTATATATATATATATATAGACACACACACACGTCACAAATAGGGATTTTGTTTTGTTATTAATTGTAAACACCATATTTTGCTCACCTTTTTTTATTTATTATTTTTATTCTATTTTATCTTTGGTGAGATATTTAAAAACAAATATTCTAATTTTATCTCATCCTTTAATTTTAATTAAAGATAATGACAATTAATAAAATAATAAAGGAATAGATAAAGTCTAACTTAAATTAAAGATCTCATGGAGATAGAATTAATTTAAAAAAGATGATTTTTAGATAAACAGATAAAGTCCAACTCAAATTAAAGATCTCATGGAAATAAAATTGATTTGGAATAGATGATTTTTAAATAGGAGAACTTGAGTTTCAAATAAGATTTGATCTTTATTTAATAGTTAGGAATCTACTTTATTTAAATAGATCAAGAGATTAAGGAGAATACAATTAGAAAACCAAAACAGGAGAGAAAGTACTTTTTTGCTTGAAGTCACAAGGTGGAAGGTAAATTCTGAATATTTTTCTGAAGTTTGTCTCTATAATTATGATCCGATTCTAACTCATTTCACGCAGTCAATACCTCATGGTCCCATAAGTGCACCACAACAATTTTCATAAGCTTCCTCCATAGTCCGTAGACATTCCATACTCAGCCAAACACGCATGTCTTGCTCCATCACCAAACCTCCATGTTTCTAGCCTTCCAAAGCAGATCAAAAATCCAAATAAATACCCTTTCACAACCCTAACCCAGACCCCATCATCTTAACCTCACTTTCATGCTTATTAACATTAAGCCACGTCTGCATCTCCAATTTACAGCCAAATGGCCTTATGTCATAACACCAAATCCGCGGGGCATTGCGGCACCATCGTAGCCATATGCAGCATACCTTCATTCACCTTGCACCCATGCTCTCTTAGAAACTCTCATGCACGCACTCACGCACCTGCACCTTCACCACATGCACTCACACACTTGCGCCCACACTTTCTCGCTTCTTTCACTGCACCCACGTTTACTTGCACATGCACCACACGTACCTCACCCACACATTTGCACAGCACTTCACTTTCACACTCTCTCATGTCTTGCACCCACCTTCACGTAATTATCCAATCACCATCTCCAATTTCCATGATCCCGGTATTAGAGAACCATCAAATAATCTCCCATTAAATCATGTTGTTAGGTTTTTCTTTCTTTATTTTATTTTATTTTACTTGTGTTTCGATTTTATTATTTGGGATTCTTTATTTTAGGTCATGTGTAAGTTTCTATTGTCTTTAGAATTAATTAATTGGTTAATTGTTGGGCTTATTTTGTTTGGATAAATTTTAATTTAAATCATTGAGCTTTTTATCATTTATTTATATGACATGTATTGCTTTATTATTATTAATTTTATTTTTATTATTTTCAACATCAGTTTTTTTATTTTGAGTTTAATTTGGATAATTATTAGACCTATTTTGTTTGGACTATTTTTTGAATTGGGTCATTGGGCTTTTTCTATTTATTTATTTGATATTAATTGCATCATCATTAATAATTAAAATTAATAACGAATTAAGACGCCGACAACGGAATAATTAAAATTAACAAGTAGTGGCGCAATATTTTAATATTCTTGAAGTGAAGAGAATCTCTCTTGTTTTATTAGAAGTGCGGGTGGGATTTTAGATGATTTCTAATAAAGTCTCAATTAAATTATAAATTTTATTTTAATGATTTTCATCATGTACATATCATATTAGTCATTGCATTTCATTAGTAAAAGGTCTTCGGTTAATTTTCATAATTAAAAATTTTTCTTATAAAAATAAAAAAATAATAAATGGGGAACAAATTAAATAATCTCAACTTTGTGATAGTGGTGGATTTAGATTCTTTTTTTTAAATAAACCTTTTTATGAAATTAATTAAAAAAATATTTTTTTGTGAAAATAATTAAATAAAAATTTTGTGAAATTAATTAAATAAATATTTTTCTTAAATTAATAATAAATATTTTGCAAAGTCAATTTTCTAAAAATAAATCTTTGGTGAAATTCACTTGAAAAATTTTTAAATTTCATTTTATCACTCATTTTGAAAACCTCTATGTGAAATATTCATTTTTTAAAATCATTCACTTTAATAAATTTAATATCATTTTCTTAAAAATAAAGAATTTTTTTAAATTCACTACTTTCATATTTCATATTGTGGGTTTACTATTTATTCCCTACAATAATGATTATTTAGTCGCCTATTCCTATCTTAGTCATTTATTACTTCTGATAACATACATGATAAATTGGGACATATGAAAATAAAAATATAAAATATTTCTAAATAATAATTTACCAACGTAATTCATTTAGTAAATAACTTTAGATTAAATAGGTAACCGTTCACGGAATAGGTGATATAGGATGTTAACACCTTCTCTACTCATTAGATGTAGGGTGCTAATACCTTTCCTATTCATAACCAAATCCCAAACTTAAATTCTAGAATGCAGATCATATTTTTAGGTGTCCAATTGTCCCATCTCATTTTTAATGAAAGAAAACGGTTGGTGATGATTCTATTTTTTGTATCGACATGCATTGTATTTTTACATCTCATAAATTCTCATTTTTCTCTTTCTAATAAAGAGAGTTTCAAAGTTCTGAGTCGCGCCGCCAAGAGGGACATTGCGACATTAGTGTTGTTGATTAGTGTTATAAGACAATTTTATATTTAAGTCCAAAATGCATTTTGTGCCCTTTGTTAGCTTATATATTACGTACAGTGTGGGACCCTTGCCCATAAGCAAAAGCAGTTACTTACAAGAAAACTTCAATAACTATCACAATTGATTGGCATTTATTTTGTTTTGCTAACAATTTTTTAATTTTTGGAAAAATTTATCCTATCCATTTATAATAGTTGTTGACATATGTAGTAGTGTCACTTTTGTTAGGCAAAAGTTCGCTGAAAATAGTCACTGCCTAATGGCTGTGCTAGACCGAGACACCTCAATACCCATAAAATATTTAAGGTAACACAAATTTGCGGTTTAAAAATGATTTAAACAATGCTTCTTCAAATGATAGATCCTTGTCACATTAGTGCTTATCATGGCATTGCCATCCACATAGACAGTTTAACTATGTTGGAAGCCTAAAGTCAAATATTAATACGAAACCTTTAACTTATTTAATACAATTAATATAAATTTTTATTTAAAATTTATTTGTTTTAATTTTTGAAATGTAAAGTTACTAATTAAAATTTTATAAGTAATTTCTTTTAACATTTCTTTTTCAATTGATAATATAGTTAATTCATTTAATCTTTTTCGAAATATTATTAATTTTAGATAAGATTTTATTAATTTTAATTTTGAAAAACTTATTTCAGCTGAGGCAACATATATAGTTTATTAAAACCTTTAATATTATTCTATAAGTAATATATATATTTAAAAAATAATTAAGTTGTTTTATGTAATTGAATATTAGAGTATTATTTTCTACTTGTACAATAGCACTTTCAATTTCAAAACTATCAATATTAAAATAACTATTATGTTTGAAGGAACATTCAAGGATAATGCCGTACTTTTTGAAATTCTCATAATTTAATGATCTTTATTTTTTAAGCATTAAATTAAAAAAATTAAAGGCTTTAATTTATTATGAATTATATATATATATATATATATATATATATATATAATATTAAAATTTGAGGCTTAAAATTTTAGAAGCCTCAAGCAAAGGAAGGACTTTATTAATCTTATCCTTGAGCTCGCCCAGATAGATGCATTGACCTTGTGAGAAATGTTGATAGAATACAAAGTGGTATGTCTCGCTACGAGTAATGCTAATTATTTGAACAATAGTGTTGAATCTCACGCTTGTGGAGATTGTTTCAGGCCATAAAGGTTGTTGAGAGATGATGGCTGAGAGTAGCGGCTAGGTAGGAATGACACATCTTCCAAAGATGGGACATTAGGACAAGCAAAGATAGGATTTAACTCCTTTAAAGTTCACAATCATAATACTAAACGAGCTCAAGATCATAAGGAAGAGCAAATAATATAAGCACTATAGAGAGCGTATCTTATTGTTTCTCATGATCATCGATGGTAACATGATATAAAAGGAGCTCAGAAGAATCATTTTATAGATTGCACCTTGCCGATGTACGTCGTGGACATGTCCAATTTAAGTTATTGCCAGGTCAACATATGAAATTTACTCCAAAAAAAAAAGGTCAACATATGAAAATTTACTGAATAAATATGTGCACATCATTAGTGTAAAGAGTCTTAGCATTTTCCAAAAAGAATGACAAATTTTTATGATTGGAATATTTGCCCTAATGGTATAATGTATTATGTTTTGATGATGATAAATACATAATAAATAGATATTTAATGTGCCATATATTTGTACTTAATCATTTGTATTAGATCATGCATAATTATATACACTATATTTATATATTTCAAATAAAAATCATGTTGTGAGCTCTATGTAGCATCATTTATAAAATATACCTAATTGTACTTGTTGCAAATTAAATACATGTACTAGCAAGTATACTAATCATTCAAGTAATAAAGTTTGGGTAAGATATCATTCCCACGAGGAATTAGCAAGAAAAATATATAATTTAGATGATCACACTTAAATGCTGTTTGAGAGGTTGAAATAAGTGAGAGAATTGCAAAATGTAGTTAATAACTAAAAATTGGAAACAACTAAGTATAATGAAACAGAAAACTTTATGATAAAATATTGCTAGGGTTTAATTTGGTTTTACCTACACTATGTGACCAAGAGTTCTAAAAATAAATTGAAATCAACTAACTTAATCCACAAAACGATAGGACTTCCTATGGTATTAACTATCTATATTTCTGTTCTAGTTAAACTATTCAGACCTTGTTAAATTCAATTATCCATATTTTGGGTCGTGAATTTGTTTAAAGAAGCATTAAGTTTTATAAAACCTGTTTTTCTTATCTCCTGCTTTCTTAAGAGTTAAATGGACCACACAAATATGTTGATATCTTGGAATGAGTTTGTGTGTGATTTGGTTAAATAAGATGGGATGTGATCGAAAGGTGGTGGCTGACAAGTGAGAAATAAGGAATTTTTTGAATGAAAGAAGGATGCTTAGGCTGAAATTTAGCTTTTGTTTGGTTTGTATTTTTTGAGTGGAAAAGAAATAAAAAGGCCTAGGATTGAGTCTATTCCTTATTTAGCATCAATTTGACAATGGGAAAAAAGAAATTTAGAATAATGAACTTTTTGTGGATTTCACATTTATGCATCTCTCCTTTATCCAATGGATTGGGAGAGAAAGGAAAGCACAAATAAAATAATTTGATTTTTTTTCATTTATCTCTTATCAAAGGCTTATGAGTTTTGAAAGATAATAAGTTAATAACATATTTTGCAATTTATTTACGTGCATTTATATTATTTTCTTTAATGAAACCAAACTAAGGAAATGAAGCCTCCCTTCTTTTCCATTAGATGATACCAAATAATGTGAATAATAACTCCTCAACTTCTCCCTTCTTTTCTTTTCTTTTCTTTTCTTCTTTGTTGTATCCTTTCTTTTTCTTTTGCTTCCATAATACCAAATAAAGCATTATAAAGTGACGAATAAGAGGGAGAAGAAGATGCAAACTGTTGAAAGGCTTCTATTAGTTTTTATTATTGAGCTATAGGTACAGCTTGATTGTCACGAACATTCTCGGAGGACAGAGTGAAATTGCCAAAAGAATTTAAATGAAATGAGGAGTCGCCACCAATTTTATTTATTAGGGACAAAAATAACAAAAACCTTTTTAAAAAAATGAAAATCAGTTTACAAAATAAAGTTGGATTTGGAAATCTATTTATGCATAAGGAAGAGTAAAAATGTAATCCTACTACACTCTTGATACATTCATTTTGAAATAGTTATCTTAAGTTAATTGTGTTAATTATTAATAAGTTCTATGATATTTAATTAACTAAAAAATAAACACAAATTAAATAAAAAAATTAAATTGAAATGTTTACAAATTAAAAAAAACTTTTTACAAGTTATATCACCAAAAAAATTATTTATAAGTTTGGTTTGTCCAAAGTGCCTATGTATCCTCAAAATGAGAATTCAAAGCCCCGTAATTCATTTAAAAAATAATTGTGGGTAAGAGGATTTTAATTAAAGTTAATGAAAGTGATAAAAAAATTGACTAATTAAAAAGTAAATTATTCTAACATCCTCTCTATTTACCTGATTTTTCAGAAACCCCCTTCTATTTTCAAAACCTACACGTACCCCTTAGGTATTTTAAAAAATTTATATATATCCCCCAAAGTACTTACACAAACTTCTCTTATATTTTAAAAATACGTGATACATAATTCCCTTAAAAAGAAATATTTGTGTAAGTTTTAAAAATAAAAATGTTTTTGTGAAAAAAAATGAAGAGGAAGTTGAAGTAATTTACTCTTAATTAAATTATTAATTGATTTATCAAAATAAAATGTTTTGCTATTAAAATGCCGTCAAGGCAATATTGACAATTTATTATTATTTATTTATGGAACCTAAGTGTCATCACAATAATATTAATCTAAATTAATTTTAGCTTTTAAATATGGTTAAAATTTATTTCAAAATTAATGAGCATTCACGATAACATTAATCCTAATTTGTTTTCCAAATCAATAGGCTATCGCAGCTCAAATAATTCAGAACAAAATTTTAAAATTAAATTGAGAAAATGTAGCTTAGGCAATGTTAGAGACATGACCTTTAACTAATTTTTTTATAATTTATAGAAAACAAATTATGTAAAAGAAGAGATCAAATATAATTTTCAAGTAAGATAATATGACATGTTGTGAAAAAACAACAACAATAATAATAATTAACGAATTGAAACAAAATGATTAAACTTATTATTTGTTAAAGGATTCTAAAACTCAAGAATGCAGGGAATTGTATAACAAGCTTTGCTTCATTAATAATTAATATGTATTAAAAATAAGCATACAAATATATAATGTGAAAGAATGAATGTAATAGTATATTACATGTAACACCTACCTATGTAGTACTGTATTATGTATTAATACATAACTTACATTGAAAAATTATGTATGAGTGAATTTAAACTGAATTTTATAATAAACTAAAATGATTGATTGTGTAATTAAATAGTTACGTACATGTTAAAATATTATAATATAAATAATTATTTAAATTATGTAATTATGTGACTAATTAAAATATTAAATATTAAACGTGATATCATGATTACGTGACTAACATAAGAAGATTTCTATTATTGATTTAAAACAATTGATTACATTATCACATTATTTAAGAAAAATCTCCTTTTATTTGATTACATGACATAAAAGAATATTTATTAATATCTTATAACTAATGATTAAAATTAAATAATCACATAACTAATTTAATTCAAATATTTTAAATGAAATACTATGAGTACATGACTAATCTAAAAATACACATAATAATAAATAAATTTATTAATTACGTGATTTGATTTTTAATTAAACTTTTTTATCAATTTTAATTACATGACTTATAATTTGTATATATTTATTTCTTATCTTTAACTTTAATAATCTACTAAATTTTCTCATAATCACTTTAAATACTATTCAATAAATGGCACACATTAAAACACATATTAAAATAGTTATACATAAATTTATTATTAACCACTATTCATACACAATAATTTGCACACATCCTTTACTTACATAATAATACTTCCAATGAATTATATTTAAATACTATTAAAGTAAAATATTATCTTTCAAAGCAACCAATTTTGCTTTCACTTTATTCATCATATAAGTATATACCTTTATTTAAATTCTGTAAATTATAGAAACGCCACATTTGAAAGGGGTGAGAATTATGTATTCTCAGTAGAGCTTTAAATCATATAAAAATAATTAAGAAAACTATGGGATTTTTAGCTGTATATTATACATAAAACTGTTTTATGATTAATGTTAATTATTAGAATATGAATAATTCATAACATCTCATTAGACTTCAAATTTGATATAAATTACTTGACCTATTTTAGGCTTTCTACCTTAACTAAGCAAGCACTATATTCATTATCAATTACATGCTCACATGCCTTAATAACATAGGACTTTAACCCTCTTTAAATTGTTTTTGTTTACATGGTCTCATATCTTGGGACATAACTCCATTTAACTTTTATCATTAATGGTCATTATCATGAGTGGGAGCTTTCCCTTGATATAGGACGTCTCCTAACATAAGTGGCTATACCACATCCTTTTGGTGAATATTATTCAACATATTCACACTCTTGGTGGACCATATCCATAAAGTGGACTTTAGACACGCATAAGACGTTCATGGATCACGTGCCTTTGGATAATCTCCATATTATTTTCTTTATCATTTCTTTTCTAATTTTTTTGAATTACCTCTTTCATTTTTTTTTCTTTTCTTGAGGATCATTTCCAAACTTAAAATATTTCTTTCACTTTACTTATAATGAGTATGCAATTGATATAATTGTACTTTCAAGGCAAGTACATATTTTTAGGCCATTCATTAAGTATAAAGCTTTACTATCATAATTTCATTCAATGGCCATATATCTTTGATTTATTTTCATTGGCCACATATCATCAAGCTCAAGACTTTAATATCATAATAACATTCAATGACCATACATCATTGAGATTATTACTTAATTATTATATCTTATCTTAAAACTACAACTTAAGTCACACTTAGACAAAAGAGGTTTTCCTAAATTAAAACCCCTCAATTTAACCTTCAAATGGTCATTCTTACTTTCTAAAGGTTAGTCATGCATAAGAGCTACCAAACCTTAAATTAAATGTCATCTTCTACTTTAATACCTATAAATCTATAATAGAAGGTAATTTAGTACTTCTAGCCAAAGCTTAAGATTACCTTCCTTATTCATCTCACTTTTAACCATTTGCACGAAACTAATATCTAAGCCATAATATAACCAAATTCACTTTCTTTGGGCATTCTAGTTTTTCCTTCAATTCTTTTATTGAAGAACTCTAAACTTTATTAAAACATTTTAATCTCATCCCCATACACTCAAATCACAACATTTTCTTCATAACCTTAAAATGAGCATATCCTTCTCTCTTGAGTACATTATGGTTTCCCCTTAGGTATTTTATTTTCAACTTACACATAAAGCCTTTCCTTTTGGACTCACATGGACGTGTACCCTAAAATGGTGCATCATGGCCTTCTCCTAACATTTTTAAATTGAAAGCATATCTATAACCCATTAAATCATAGCATGTACATCACCATTTAAATCAAGTGCATATTATTTGCCTCTTAATCACATATGGCTGTGGCTCTCTCAAGGTAATAATATTTAGCTAATTTCACTTCTTTTGAGCCAAGGTAATTTTAGAGATACATTAAAATAATACTAAAAATGTTGGAATCTCATTCACATCTAATTAACTCATGCATATCTTCCTTTGTAACCCTACATATTCGTGAGTACCTAAGTGACATGTTTAAACTAATTTAAGTTATTTAATTCATAGTTTCATATAAACCATTATCAAAATATCATATGAAACTCTTATCCACATATTAATTTACAATATTTTCCTTCATGCCAATTGTAGCCGTGATTACCATAAAGAAAATTCTATCTATTTCAAGCTCCTAAGATATAGGTAAACATGGAAACCTATTTAATCACCATTAATTTGCACCTATACATTCAATATTGACTAAATTCAAAGTCAAGTCAATAAAGCAATCATAGTAACTCTAAGTAAGCATGTAAGAAACATCTAAGTAAATCACATAGCATCAAGTCATAATTTACATCCAAACATCATAAAAGACACAAATTTATATAACAACACACATAATCACACCTAAGGCCTACCATGGCCGTGAGCATCAAGTAGTGGCCCAAGCCACTTTTCAAGCTAATTAATTATAAATAAGCATAGATCACATCTAGTTATGCTTAGATTTGCTTTCACCTACTCAATCTTGACAAGATCTAACCATTATCAAAGAGCCACCCACACAAACCCTAGGTAGACAACATGAAGCAATCAAGCTAAATTCATTTAATCAAGTCATAGATCTACCCAATCTTGCCATGAATCATCCATATTTAAGTTCAATACTCAAGAACCCTAAAACCACCATGGATTCAAGAGTGTTAAAAGCTTAAAAAGCTTAGGCTTAAACCCTACCTCTTGAAGACAAGCTTCGTCCCCCTTGATCTTGGCTTTTCCTCCTTTTTCTTCTTTCTTTATCTTCTTTTCTCCTTCTCCTCTCTCTTGGCCGTGGATATGGCTTCTCCCTTCTCTTTTATTTCTTTTCTTTTCCTTTCTCTTTTCTCTATAGTTAGCTGTGCACTTGAGGATGCTAAGGAAATTGTTTAGTTTGTTGTCATCATTTGTTTCTATTTTGTTTTATTAGGCTAGCCAATCACATTTTGCCTTGTAGTCTTATACTTATCCAATTCATGATGGCTTCTAGTTAGTTTGTGACTAACTTGGTTCAAATGGAACCAAATGGAGGCAACTAGATAAGAGTTAGTTTAGTTATCCTAACCAAGTCATGATCACTCATTATTACTCTTTTGTCTTTGTTAGGCAATCCAATTAGATTCTAAGATTTGGTAGGTGTAATTATTAGGTTAATGATGACTTAGTTAGATTTGAACTAGTTTGGTTATATTTGAATTAGATAGAAGTAACTAGATGGACTTGGTTTGGTTCTCTAACCAAGTAATGATTACCTTTTTTCTAACTAATCATGTGATGCCAAGTGCCAAGATACCATTGGTCAAGCTCCTAGCCAATTAGATGCTTCCACTTGTCACCCTCCTATTGGTCAACTCTTAGCCAATCACATACTTTTAAGTGTCAAAGCCCCATTGGCTAAGATTTTAGCCAATCATAGGCCTCCATAAGTCAACATCTCATTGGCCTATTTTTCTCTAATGATATGCTTACATATATCACAACCTAATTAGTTTATTCTAAGCCAATAAAATTCTTACAAGTGGCACTATCTTATTGGTTTATTTTACAAAAGTCATTTTTCTATTAATTTTGTTATGATATTCTCATCTAATTCGTTTATAAAGTAACTAGAAATAAACTAACGAACTAAATGATCAATTTAGTTAATTACTGATCTCTAACTTTTTATTAGACAGAAATGCTCCTGTTTACAGATCTAAAATTACTAAATTATCACTGTTTAGTTTTCACTATTCTATTAGGAATATCAATTGATGTTTAGTTTCCCTACGTAATTTTCAATGCTCTCTTCAATTCGAACAGTTGTATTTCAATAATAAAATTTAAACAAGATTGAAAATAGCAATAATTGTTATATTAACTATTAAGGCAATTAGGGTTATGTATTTTATTTTAAGTTAGGAGCGGATGTTATATTACATGCAAGTGTAATATCACATTTGAACACTTATATATCTATGAGTCAATAAAGTATTTAGAAATCGATTAAAAATCCAACGTCACATAAATAATGTGTTGGAGTTCAAATCAAATTGTAGGAATAACATAGTATTTCAGAAAAACCCAAAACTAGAGGTACACTTCACTCCTAGCCAATGCGTATACCTGAAACACATACGAAAAGTAACGAGACAATAAAGATAGTGGAATACCTAGATCATAACCTCGCTACTAGAAGAAACTATTTATGCACCGACTTAAAAAAAATATTTTGCTTTGAAGAGTCCTGATTCTTTCGTTACTTCTTCTAATTTACCTTCTCTTCTCCCTTTTACTAGTCCTATTCTCTCTCTGTATTTTGTATGTCCTCTTTTCTGTGCCTTTTCATCTCTTTAAATAAAGCAAAACTCAAGCCTAGATAAACTCTTACCTCAAATAGAAGATAACGTAACCTATCTTTTAATTTGAATTTTTTCTATCTTAATTGATTAGTAGATATTTTTTTTAATTCAATTACCATATCTCAAGATCAAGTTAATGGACTTATTTATTCTTCTATGTTTAATATTTTTTATTATTTTTTGGATTTTTTATTTTTTATTTTTTTATTTTTTAACTTTAAAAGAAATTAAAATAACCAAATCAAGTAAGTATTTTTTTTTACTGATAATTTCAAAATGGCTGGACAAAATTGGATGCTGACATTGTAGATATAAACAGATTTCACCGCCTTACTCTCACATACAAATTTTTTCAATGAATTTCTCTACTATTCTAACTTGTTCCTATTTGTTACTTTTAAATGTCCACCACCTTTAACAGCCAACAATTTTATAGCTAATGGTAAGCTCTACTAGTTCCTAAACATCATTTTTAAACATAGAAACGAATTTATCTTTCATGGAATCTATTAACTGAGAAGATAAACAAAATTCTATTACTTGTTAAGCTTAGGAACTCCCTCCGATCTTCTCATTTGGATCTCCTTACCAACAAGTTTCTATTCTCCATCTTCCATTGGCGGTGGAGGTAAGTCAACATTACCCTGATCCACTAAAGGGTTATCCACTATAGGTGGTTCAACATTATCCTGTTTTACTGGAGGTGTTTCTATCATAAAATATGAGAATGCAGGATCAGAAACAACATGTTCTTCTCTGAATTCAATAATACAAGATTCAAAGTTCTCAGCACCAAATAATCCTTAGGGGGTGCTAGGCATGGTGTGTTGTGTCTCAATACCACATTCCTAAAGAAAAATGGCAAAAGGTCTAAGATTCTTATCTGTTTCAATATATCTCCATAGTACTGTCATCCTCTATTAGATCATTTCATTGCCTTAATCTTCTTACCCTTTGTTAATTCAACAGCTGCTTTAAACATTTTGAAGGCATTCAAGGAGTTGGACTTTTCCTTGATGAGCTCAATCCAACTAAACCTAGAAAAATCATCAATAAAAGTAATGTAATACTTAAAACCACCCATGGCAATAGGTGTGATAAGTCCACAAATGTTTGTATGAATTAACTGCAGGATATCAAGACTCAGGGTAACCCCTGACTTTCTAGCTATAGTAGTAAGTTTGCCTTTAATACAGTCAACACAATCCCAAAAATATGAAAAATTCAAATGTTCTAAGGTATCCTGTTTAACTAACTTCTTAATCCTTTTCCTGGAGATGTGACCTAAATGTCTATGCCAAAGCATTGATGATTTTTCTTTCACTCTACTACATTTATGTCCAACAACAGAATTTATAAATTTGCATCCAAAACAATCATATACAAACCATCATGAAGAATACGATAATCAACCACAACAGATTCATATAAAATAGAGATTTTTCCATTCCCAAAGTGAAAAGAATATTCAGTCTTATCTAAAACAGCAACTAAAATCAAATTCCTCTTCATGGAAGGTAAAAAACTGTATCCTTGAATTCCAAAACATGTCTAGTAGATAAATTCAAAGAATTCAGAGAGTACAAAGATCAAAATATCAGTCAAAATTATATTTCTAATAATTGGGAAAAAAAATTTAGTAGTAAAAAAATTACAAAAAAAAATCACCAAAATGACTAGCATGAAAATTAGAGGACAATGGTACAAGTTAGAAAAGGAACAAGAAGGCATGTGAGGCGCACACACGTGGAGAAGTGCGTGGCTGAAGCCTAGTAGCATGCCTTTGAAGTTGACAAAAGTACAAGAAAGGGGGTTGAATTGTTCTCTTTAAACTTTGAATTTTTATGCAATTTCTCAATCTTTCTCAAGTCTAAAAGCCTATAATTGAGAAAGTTGCATAACTTAAAGTTGAAAATGGTCATCTTTTTTATCTAAGTCAGATAATCCCAAAGGCTCTATAAAAGCAAAACTAGATACCAAATAACTTTCAAAATCAATTTTGAAAATTATAAATTTAAAACAACATCTTAATGATGATTTTAAAACAAACTGCACTTGTGGAAGCTTAAGTTTCAAAGACTTAAGTTAGGTGAGTTGGCCTTAATAAAAAGTTTAGCTTTCAACTTTCAAATAGCAACTTAGCAAGCTTGAAATGGTTATAGAAATGTAGGAAAGCACAAGATAAGGGAAGAGTTGCTCAATACCAAAGATTTATACTAGTTCACCACAAATCACGTGCGTTACGTCCAATCTTCAGCTCCTTGTTGAAATTTTTCACTAGATCACTGATTATTCTTTCAACCACAGCTTCTGTAGGCTATTTTACAATTATTCTTTGACATTTAGCCTCTTCAAGTTAAAAATAAACACAGCAAGTGATTAGCACAACCCACTAACTCACCTTTTGATCTCTCAATATCTAAGTAAAAAGTAAGTATTTTTATAATGGGTTGCTCATGAAATCACTCAAAGAGTGGATGTACACAAGTTTATGAGTAGTATAAACACCTACAAGAAGATTTTGGCTAAGATTTGCACAAGTAGGAAACGAAGAGAAAAATGAGAAAAGTATTTAGCTTTTTGATTGTTCTATTGATGTTCAGGCTTCCATCCTTTTAATTTTTGAGTTGAAATCCTTTTGTACTATTCAAATAGAGATGTTGGAGCCTTGGATAAGACTGTTGTACTCTGGGCAATTACTAACCATTATAACAGCTCTTTTTGATGACTTAGCGTGCAAGTACAATTTATTTTTTAATAATTTGAGAAGAGTTCCCATGACTCTTCTCAATTCCAATTACATAAACTTTTTCAACTAACTTTCTCAAATCTTGACTCTTTTCATATTGATTTTTCCAAGCTTTGATGATATGATCTTGTCATATTGAGAAATCTTTCTCTTGTAACATCTTTTAGACTTCTAATCTTGTTTTTATGAGATCATCAAACTTCATTAAGAGTTTATGTGACCTTTCTCAAGTTTTAGGTGCTGGCTTCTTTGATCAACTTTCCCAAGTCATTAGTGATGCTTCTAATTAAGTTTTAGTGATCCTCAAGCTATCCTATGATCTTTTTCATCTTAATTCTTAAGGTCTATACATGAAAGTTTAATAGAAAACTCACAAAAATATATTAATCCACTCAAAGATTATTATAGTAATAACTTTATATTTTCAATATAGTTTGTTAGTCATCAAAACCAAATGGAATGTATTTGTTCAAAAGGGCTTCAGAGTTTATGGCTTCATCTTCTTCATTGTCTACAAACCCTATGCAACTTGGAAGCACAAAATGAATTATATATATCCAAAAATCACAAAAAAAAAAATTAGAATCCTTAAGGACCAATTAACAAAACCTCTATGTCAAATTATGTTTTGTTTCATGATTTGAATGAAAAAAATTTTGAAAGCTAGGGTTAAAAAAATGCAAATAAGAATGATCTAGCACAAACAGAAAGATCCAATAACAAGCATATATGGGTTTGATATGAACCTTTTAATCATGGACCATCAATCCAAGCATCCAACAAATTTATTATTATTATTATTGACGAAACAAGATTTCTAAATTATAAATTTTGGGAATCATGATTCAACAATACAAAATAATACAAGCATATATTGAGACTAGAAAGCTCTAATACCAATTCCAAGAAATGTTTTGAGCAATCAGCATTAATCTCAATCATATAGCATATATCACAAAAAATAATTTAGGTATAAAGTTAGGGTTACCTAACATAATTGGAAAGATATATTCCTCGGATGCCTAAAGTGTCCATGCCAACAGTGTTGGTGTTTGATTCCACCATCTTCTGAATTTGCATTACTTTGGGATGATTTTCTGGTCTCTTTCCTTCTCAATATTTCACATATGACTTCAATGTGGCAATTACACTATTAATAGGGCGAAAGTAGAGACTTCTTTTGTGGATATTGAGGCGGGCTAACATATTCATCATTGGTTAGCCTGCACACAAGACCCAACAACAGTTCCCAAGCTATAGTAATCTAATAAATCCAAATACAAAATGATTACTTAATGGGCAAAAGGATAATTGTTATAATTGACCAATATTAACTTGGCTATTAGTTAAATTTTGATATATGCTAGTTCAATAAAATATCATTCTAACAGCTTTGAGTCCTCAGGTGAACTCGAAGAAGATGGAGAAGTTAAAGTAAGAAAAGATTTGGTATGAAGAAGAGGATGAAAGTTTGCCCATTGATAATATTTCTTTGTCTTGGCTGAACCACTTCAATTTCGTTTTAGATTTTATCCAAAAATTTTTATCCATCTCAAGGGTAATAACATCATTTTGTAATCACAACCACTTATATTCTCATGTGTTTTGCACTATTCCGTCTCTTAATTTAACAGATATCTAGAATTAAAGGAGGTCTGTGTAGTATATGAAGGGAGAATGGTGTTAAATTAAAAAGATGAGAGGGTGTTGGATGTGAATACCCTAACATTGAGAGAAGTTGAAGTAATTTGCCCGAAATTTAAATTTGATGATTCCTACCTAAATCCTATCACTTTTCGCAGGATTTTGAAATCATTTAATTGCAAGTCATTTCTGTTATTTTTTTCTTCAAATTATATATTTAAATTACAATCCCAAACACTTCTAGGAAATGTCAAGCAAGCTTAATCAAATCCCAACACTATTTTTTGTTTCAATCTTGACTAGAATCCCTTGTAGCAACTCAAATTGTAGACAGTAAGAAAAAAAGAAAAAGAAGAAATATTTCAGTTATAGTCAATTTAAATATATGCCTTTAAAAATAAAAATAAAAAATTCACAGATGATCTTTTTTTAATATATATGTAAATGAACTCATCGAATTATTCATCCTCAATTTTGTATAATATCAAACTGACTCTTACGCTATATTTGAATAAAAGATAAGGAGGGAGAATGAAGACAGAGGGAGCAGAATGACAATTCAAACTAATGTTTGTAAGTTTTTTAATGAGATTCTTCCCTTCAAAATAGGAGTAAGGAGGAGGAAATTGCTTATTTAAAATTAAATAAGGAGAATTTCACGTACTTTAACTCCCTCCCAAGTACGGCAAAAAGGAGTCTCCCCTCCTTTCTTTATTTAAACATTCAACTAACAGAAAGCAAGTCCCTCTCGATTTTTCTTTCGTGTTCTTTCCTTTCTTTTTTTTTTCTTTTTCTATTCATTTCCTATCTTCTAAAAACTTTCAAACATAGCATTAGTACAAAAATGCATGTCAATGGAGTATAGTCGTATTGATAGTGAGCTACGTACTTTTATCATGCAACAAGTGGATTCATATATGCATAAATTGGATTCAATCGTACGTTTACATGTTCTTGGAGCATTACACCTTTTAGATCTTGTGGGTACTTATAAATATATTTGACCTTCTGCTAAAAGGAAGGTTTCCCCACAATTGTGAGATGCCAAAGCAAAGGTTCAGAATCGATATGCCTCCAAATATGGAAATGTGTCTAATACATGTAGTGTTTCGTATCCCTTGAACTGTTGATAAGACAGAAAATAAAGAAGATAAGGGAGTGTCGCTCTTCCCAAATTAGCGTTTGATATATCTTCAACTGCTAATAACTCTAATTAATAAGATAGCAACAAAAATAATAAACAAAAATATTGCTATAACACGCATGAACAAACCTTGAATCCAGGAGTCGTCACTTAGGATAAGACTTTAACCATTGTACTCCGGATCTAAGAAAGTAAGAGTTTCTTCCTACTCTTTTTTTTTACAAAAAAAAAAAGAATATATATGACTATAATTGATAGTGTTTCATATTCTTTTGACTACTGATAAGACACCAAATAAATGAAGACATTTTGTGACTTTGTGTTTATGGGTGCTTAATTTGTATCAACTCATGCTGTTAAACCACCAAGAGTGGCTATGACTGTGTTTATGGGTCCTTACTTCATATTAATATTGTACCAAAAACAAAACTCGTGTAGTTGAAGTTGGAAAAGTGCATGAAAAGATTTCAGTGTACCTCTGCACTTTAGTTAATGGAATTTGAGAACAAGAAAACAACCAACCTTGCCTGTCTATTTAACACTGTTGGATTTTGATCCGAATCTCCATTTTGGACTTTTTTTCCCCTATTTCCATTATGCACAAATTATTGATTTCGTTGTTTGTTAGTAGTTTCTTACTAAGCATAATAAGTGGGTAATAACTATTTGTATTGTGTAATGGTTTCATTTCTGTTGTATATAAAGGTTTGAGGTATGAGAGAGACACAAAGCATGCTGGGAGTTTAAGTGTTAAATCTTGATAGAGAATGGCAAATTTCATGGTGTAATATTTGTACCCATAAAATGCTTCGTTGGCAATTTATTGAACGTTATATTGAATCAGGATTTGGCATAAAATAGAATTAGATTGTTAATAAATTGCTGGTACAATGGATGCACAATAAAATTAGCCCATATGATTTACAGGAATAAATTTTGTAAAAACAAACTCTTACTTACAAATTCTGTGCTATGTGTTGTTGTAAAGATGAGTGAGTATAGCAAACGAGAGTTAGTTCGGTTGGTAAGGACCGAATACTTCAATTGTAAGATTTAATTTTGATTTTCGGCCGTTGTCAGTAATTAATTTCTTATCGGTAGATGATATGTAACCATAACCATGAGCTATTGTTAACTTTTATATTTAATAAAAAAAGAAAAGACGAACGAGCATACTGAGTAACTTTATTTTGAACCCCACTCAAACACACCCACTGAACTACAGTATGATTGATTCATTGTACAAACAACATATGAACGTAGAATTTTCTCAAATAGTGTAATATTTTTAGGGTTAGGAATTGATGTGTGAGAATTCCACAACCCAAATCCTTAGCAAATAAAGCTGTCTTTATAGTCCACTTTTATATATTTATCTATTTTTTAAAAAAATTTCTAAAATATTGTTGTGATTTTGTAAGTACACGGATTGTACAAATAGTAAATAAAAATCATTCTCTCAAAAATCGAGATTGAATACTGCACTGAAAGAAATTTTAATTATCTAGACTTTTGAATTTGAAAAGTAATTTAAAAGAAGCTAATAGAACTAAATTAACAACTAAAAAGCAATCAAATAATAAAATCACACATATCAATAACAAAAGACTTTAGGACAAGGGTTTCACTAATTCGATTGTAATGAATGATTAAGACTTTCTTTATCATAGTTGATTAAATTCTTGAAAGTGAATTATCCTAATTTATCATTTATTCTCTTTGAAGACCTGAAGGAGTATTTTAATTAAATTAATACTATTCTCGTAACCATAACTCAATTAAAATATATTAAGTTTTTTGATAACTCATGGTTTCTCAAAAGATTAATCTTATTTCTAAATATTAATTCTTAAGTTCAATTAATAAAGGTTCAATTATTGAATTTCATCTCTCGATCCTTCACCCAATAATTAAGAGCATGCATATATGAGACTTAACATATTGCAAACATTAAAAATACTATTAATGAATCAAGAAAACATTAATCTACCATTGATAAAAATAAATCTAATCAATCCCTAACAAAAAAAAAAAAAGCTACATCTCTATCTTAGAAGGAAGAATTCTAGCCACCCATGATCTCAATACAATCCAAATCAAATAAAGAAATAAGAAAAAACATAGAATCTAATCTAAAACAAAGAGAATAAGATAGAGAATCTAGATAAGCTCTTGTGAATAAAAGTTTCTTAGCCTCCTTCTTGAATCTTTAATCCAATCATCAAGCTTTTGCCTTTGAATCCTTCTAGTTCTTTTGTTTGACGGCTGTGTCTTATGTTTTCTAAACCCATACATTTTATACTTCTCTCAAAATAAGTCTTTTGGGCCTTCAAAGTCTTTCTGTCCTTTTAAAATTCTAATTTAAAATGTAATTTGCAGATTAAGAAAATTAGCATTATACAACCATGTTGGGTACACGGCCTGAAGCCATGTAGTTCTCTGTTTTGATATTTTGTGAGCTGCACACTTACATGACTGTGTAGATTACACGGGCACGAGCTATGTACCTTTCTGTTTTGAGAAATTTGAATTTGTAAATGCTCCAATTTGATATAACCATGTGGATTACATGAACATAGGCTTTGTAATGCTTTGATTTATCATTGTCTTCAGCTTCTTACACATATAAGACATGTGACTTATTAAAAACTCTAAATACTCAATCTAAGTTCCTAAAATTGTATCAAAACACAAAGAAAAATCATAAAATGCAAGAGGAGGATTTATCATTAAAAATCTCAAGAAAAGGAATTGATAAACTAAAATAAAAACCTATTAAAACAAGCTCAAGATGTGAGCAATTTATTCACACATCAAATATCATTCATTAAATAATATACTCAACCATATTTTTTGCACACTATTTTATTATATTATTCTTACACCATTTCTTTTTTGGGTCATAAAACAAAAGAAACACATATTCCAACACACAGACACACATTTTCTAACCTTTTCTTTTCAAACAAGAAGGTGTAGGGATAGTGTAAATAAATTGCTGTGCAAGAAACATTTTTCTAACATAATTCAACAATATTATTTGCACACCATTTTTATTATACTATTCTTACACTATTTCTTTTTTGAATAATAAAACAAGAGAAATACACATCCCAACACACATACTATTTAACCTTTTTTTCCCAAATAAGAAGGTATAGAGATGGTGTAAATAAATTGGTATGCAAGAAACATTTTCCTTGCACACCATTTTTATTACACCATTCTTTACACTATGTTTTTTAGTAATAAAATAAGAGAAATATACATCCCAATTTATGAAAGCATGTCTCGGTAGATACGAGTTCAATTTCTCATCTCATAAATATTAATTTTAATACTATTCTAATGGCTGAACTAAAAAATGGATTAGTAAGATGATTAAGAAAAATGTAGCAAGGGCTTGAATTAAAAACCAGATAATAATTTACACGTAGAAGCCAATCCTGAACATTATATCTATTATATCACGAAGAATAACCGGAGCCCAACCCATTCTTCATATGCATATCTTATACTTGGCTACCTACAAATCAAGAAAACCAATTAATAATGGGTATAATCCTAAATAATCTTCAGTCCTCAGCACTTCTCCTCTGCCGAGGACCCATCAATTGCCCCCATTTGCAGAGCAGATTTAGTCTTCTTAGGCTTCAACCAGATTGCACATGTCAAAAATGCAAAAAAATTTATGAAACTCAGTATGGTTAGCAGTGCATAGAACAAATCAAGCCTGCCACTGTTTATATTGTCAGCAAGCCATCCCTGCCCATCTTTAGTCCCAGTTACTTTCTTCACAACCGAGACCAGGAAGCTGCTGACGAAGAAACCAAGAGATATAGTTGTGAGGAAGAGACCCGTGCTCATGGTTTTCATTCCTTTTGGGGACTGGGTTATGAAGAAATCAAGTTGGCCAGTGTATATGAATGCTTCACCAGAACCCACCAAGAAGAACTGTGGGATCAGAAAGAAAACGCTTATAGGCAGTGTTGCCATGGTTCCACTCCCAACTTTTGCCAGAGACAACCGTTTCCTCTCGCACAGGGCAGCAGATCCCATTCCAAAAGTTGAAAGTACGAGGCCAATTGCAATCCTTTGGAGGTTGGTGAAACCTGCGATGGATAGAATGAGCAAATATGTTAGTTCCTTTATATTAATGTTGTTGCTTTCAACTTCAAGGGTTAAAGATTTGGTTTTTAAAATTTTGGTATTGGTATTCAGTTGTCCATATAGTGAAAATTGCTTTCAAAGGGTAAATTTGTGGTTTGGCTATCCAAATTTTTATGCAATGAATGTACATTTGATAAATATAAAATCATGTTAGAGATATAAAATCATTTCTATACTTTTACCTGACAGCTTAACTTTTTGAGATAATTGATCCATGACATATTATTAGAGTCTCTATAATTAAGTGATTAAAATATTTCAATCCTTACCGCCCCTTATTTTTTATAATTAAATTGAATTTCAATATAAGGTAATACCGTTCATGTACTTTCATATAACAGCTTAAACTTCTGATATAATTGTTTCATGATAGTTTTTAGGATAGTTAGTTCATGAAAATTATAATTGAATTACATATTTTACATGCATATGTTAGTGTTGGATGCCATGTGATTGTGAGAGAGACATAGATACCACCAAGTTATATGGGTTACACATGTTGCTTTCAGCTATATACACAGATTCATGGATGACAGATATTATCTTAATCACGGCAAAATCATTTTATAATGTTCAAAATCAAATCACAAATATGATTAATTAAAGGGCATGGCTGCTGATATAATGTTTTAAAGTCACCATATATAATATTGCCTCCACTTATTTTTACCTGGTTTGCCGTACCACTTCTTCCAAAGTGGCATGATGACTCGGTCATACACAGCCAGAGTGATGAGTATGGCTGCCACAAAGAAGACTGTGAGAGAGCCTGCTGGAATTTGGAAACTCCCAATAAACCTGTCCATGGTTGTGGCTTGCTCAACTGAGAAGGTGATCATTTGTGCGTATGTGGTCCAAAAGATGATGGTTGTGGCCCACAATGGCAAGAGCCTCACCATCATTTTCACCTCTTCTACCCTTTTCAGTGAGCATAGTTTCCAAGGGTTTGGATCAGAAGCAGATAAGTTTTTCTCAAAGTCACCTTCTGCCACTATGGCTGCTTTCTCCAAGAAACTACATGAGAAAAAAAAAAAAAAAGAGGAGGAAACTATTTAGACAATTTCTTTATTCCCCACCATGGTTTTAAATTGTTGTTGCCCTTGTTGATGCGACCGCATGCGACCGCAATTTAGAACCCTGTTCCCCACAAAATGATTCACTTGTTTGGATGGAAGAAGATAAGCTTAGCTTACCGAAACTGATTGGTGTGCTCTATTCTTGAAGCCTCAGGAGTGTCCTCATACAGAGAATCAACATTGTATGGGAGTTCCATCTTCCTTTTCCCAGTTGCAGCAACAATAACTTGGAAAATGTGGACAATGGGGCTTCCCAAACTCTTCTTGTATCTATATCTTTTAGTTCCTGATAAGAATACCAAAATGGCTATGACCATAGAAACACAACATAATCCATATGCCCAACTTCGAGCCACCTCATCTTGTATGTATACAAGTACTGTGACGGCTGCCAGAGTTCCAAAACTAATGAAGAAGAAAAACCTGTTGAAGAAGAAGGCCATTTGGGATTTCTCCTTCTCATCATTCTCATCGAATTGATCAGATCCAAATCCTGAAACACTAGACTTTAGGCCACCAGTCCCCAGTGCAGTAAGGTACAAAGCCATATACAAGATTCCCATTTGGAATCCGTTGGCTTGCTTGCAAGCCTTGGAATCATGACAAGGTGGTGGACGTAGCTCTGGCAATTTTGTTGAGATTGCTAATGCAGCAGTACCCTGAAATCACCATCTCCCTCTTAGTTAAAACTACGAGAATACATGTAACATAATAAATTTTAGACTAAATTTTTAATTTGGTCTTCCAAAAATTATGTAGACATTACTTTTATCCTTCAAAGAATATCGACGTCAATTTAGTTTTTGAATCATAGGAGGTGAAATCATTTTTATTTTTCAAAAAAATTTACATTAATTTATTCCTTCAATCATAGAAATTATATTAATTTTGTCCATATACAGAAGGACGATTTTGATGTCACATTCTATATTCAAGGACTACATTAATATCAATATTCTTTAGAGGATCAAAGTGATAATACAATCTTTAGAGAACTAAATTGAGAATTTACTCTAAATTATATCATTATCAAAATATTGATTATTATAAAAATTTTATTTTAATTCATTGTCAATATAAAAACTTATTACATTATTATTTAATTATATACTGACACGTTATCAATAGAGTGTAACTATTATAACAATTACCTGAAAAGTCAAACTTTTTTCATACCAATTATAATATGTGATTGAATGATAGTGTAAAAAAAGTGAATCAGGTGTAAGATCAGTTGTAATGCAACTAACCAGTGATTGTATTGCAGCAAAGATTCCAATTGTCTTGTATCTTCCAAGGAAGGAATCGGCAAGAAAACCTCCAAGTAAACACAGGAAAAATGATGTCCCCATAAAGTCAGTCACAATATTGGCTGAAGTTGAGCTTGGAAGATGCATGGTTCTGGTCAAGTATGTCACCAGGTTGACTGCAATCCCCATGGTGGAGAGCCTCTCAACAATTTCAACCCCTGTAAGAATTTTGAGTCACCTTTTACTCTTAGATTTTATGTAATTAATTTTCTTGAGGGTCAGCTAGATATGGAGGTAAAAAAAGAGGTGAAAGTTCATGAATGAGTTTTGTATACACTTTTATACATAAAATTCATTCATAGATTTTTTACCTCAATTTTTACTCGCATTGCAAAAATTCACTTAGTAAAAATTTATATTGGAATTTTAGTCAGGGAAAAAAATTGATTTCTGTCTATTAATAATATTACAAAGCTTTCTCCTGCCCTTTGATGGCTTCATCTTGGTTTTAATTCGGTATATTCCAGCCTTTTTGGGCAAAAAAAAAAAAACTGAAAAGGGTTAAAGAAGCAGGGTGACTGGCACATGTAATGTAAAATAAAATAATTGTGTTCGTAGCTAGAGGCTAAATGAAAAGTGAAGCTCAATCTTTAGAAATGGCCTGATAAAATAAGATAAAAAAATATAAAAATTAAATATCGTTATATTCATTCACATGGGCCAGATTTAAATATTCCCTTTTCCCCTCTAGTTCAAATAGAAAGTTACATAAAAATTATCATCATCAGAATTATGTATGTCCTTTAGTTAATATGTTTCACTTGATTTGTCTCCTTCCTCTACTGCAATGATCACCACCATAAAATATATCAGACAGAATCAAATGAAATTTTATAGCTAACTCCAGGACAGAACGGACAGAGCTTCAAATATGAAAACTATTCTCCTTGATAAGTACTTTGGATACCCCAAACTCCATTTGTTTCTACATCACCCTTTGATGAACCACCAACTTCTTTTTTATCCTGAAATATGTGAATTCCTAACTTGTAACCAAAAAAAGTAAAAATATGCAAAGCCCTTAACCAAGAAAGCATTGCCATCTATTACTTATCACACTGAGAAGGCAATGAAGGAGACTTTTCATTTTTGGTCTGGTGAAGTATATATTAATTGGATCTTTCCTATAGTGTTCCTAGTCATGAAGTGGAGATAGGAGAAATTCTTTATAAGCATTGCCTACTTTAAGTACTTTATTTAATAGTTAACATACGTTATTAACTTTTTAAAGAGTGACGTGAATTTATAATATGACCCATAAAATTTTATATATATCAATTATTGAATAGAGTGTTTACGATAGACAATGCCTACTTAAAATTTTTCTTGAGATAGAGGGGTGCAGGTGGAGGGATAAGGCTACTAGTAGTACAACAATGTTACAAGGAGAGCACAAACCTAAAATAAGAGCAGCAGGAACCCAACCACCCGTTTTGGATTTGTCAGCAGGGAAACCTTTATAGTCCACAGCATCTGCAACTATCCAACTCATTTTCCTCTCCTGAAATATTTTTAAAAACAGGTAATAATATTTCATGTTACAACTTCAACTGACCAAAAACTGTTCTGAAACCGATCACAAACTCATTACTGACCATTTTCTGAAGTTTCAAGTCTTCCACGAAGAAAAAGAGCTTGAAGTGAAGAACTAGACAGCTAGGCAAACTAGCCTTTGCTTCTAGACTTCAAGTCACAACTTAGGTTTGTGGTTAGAGCTTCCCCCTTTTATAGCAACTCAACAAATACAAATATGAACCTAAAAGAGGTTGCTTCCACTATGCAATTGAGATAGATATATGCTTGTTTCTTTATAAAGGCAGGGATTGGGTTTATAGCAATTTTAAGTGGAGTATTCTAGGATAGAATCAAACTCTGTATTATAAGTAGAAAGTTGTTTAGAATAATAAGTAAATGCAAAGGTGAGGTTGATTGAGGACAGTTAGAGGAATATATACTTGGAATCTGGTCATGCAATAAAAACAGCGTTGCAATCACACCGCTTCTTTTATGGGAGGATAGGTTGATTTGGGTTTAAAGGATGTGAGCCACTACATCTTTAGATGCCTCTTTGAAGTGCTTTTGCTAGTCCCACTTGAAAAAGCTTATCCATCATTAGTTTTTCTGTGCAGGTAGAAAAGGAAACGACATAGAGCATCTTACTCCATGTCTGAATTAGGACCTTTTTTTTTCTTCCCGTTAAAGCTTATAATAACTGTGTCTGATTATCATAATTAATTATGGCTTTAAATATGAATAGGCAGCTCTTACTGAGTTGTCAATTTTTCAAAACAAAGGGAGGTTATCTGCTTCCACATTACTATTAGATGGAATATACACCTGGTGATATAGTATACTGAGGAATTACTATATTGACAAGCTTACGCAATGCACTTTCGAAGTTCTTTGTTTGGTGTAGCTCTCAACTCCTTTTCTTGGTTTAACATTTAAAGGTTTAGGGTTGGATATTTTTTGATATTCTGTTATTACAAACTGCTAAGGTAAAACTTTTTTTTTAATTACAAATGAGGTTTACATGGGGAGAGGGAGGATAAGTTAAAATGGAGACAAAATGATCTCGGTAAGATTTGAATCTGGGATTGACTCCTTGTCATATGCT
The DNA here is from genome assembly GCA_019955255.1 of Castanospermum australe. Lineage (NCBI taxonomy): Eukaryota > Viridiplantae > Streptophyta > Magnoliopsida > Fabales > Fabaceae > Castanospermum > Castanospermum australe. Next base: position 313,281 of record NSJW01000289.1, on the reverse strand, counting down.
AATTGATCCCAAGTAAATATAGGACGTGACAAATTTGGAATATTTTATATTAGTAAAAAGGAATATTGCCATTAATTATAAAGTTATCAAACTCGAGAATTTAGATAAATTTGCAAAACTTCAATAAACTCATTCTTAAATTTGTAAGAGTTTACATATTTTAAAAATAATATTTAAAAATATATCTTAATATCCAAACATAATTGAATAACATATCTATAATCAATAGTCAACATTCTAACTCTGTAACAAAGTAAACAAAAATAATAAATTAAAAACATAACTTAATGCTTAACCCCAACTATTATATTAAGCCTAGCCTAGCACTTATAGTATTTTGTAGTTTAGCCAAACAGAACAAAGAAAAAAAGAAAAACATAAAGTCATTTCTCATAAACTTAATAATGCATATCGTGAGCTGGGGCAAACAAGATTAATCCATGCCCAATAAAATCAATCAAAACTATGCGTTTTGAGGATACAGGCTTGTAGACTCGCTTGCAAAATAAAAAGAGGTGCATAGCTTGGTGATATTCAAATACATAATCAGAAAACTAGTTGAAAATGAGGTGTTGACTCAAATAATTGATACTGAGTCGGGCCAGATAGTTGACAAATTAAGAACCATAAGTATGCTCATACCATTGCATGTGGAAATTCTCAATTCTTAACTCAAGATAATCAAGTGTAACTCACGAGGTGTTAGTCTTAAGTATGAGAACTGCAGTTAGACTTTTAAGATTCTAATTTCACCAAAAAAATTATATTATTATTACTCCCACCTAAAAAATTAAGCATACGAAACAGTTTAAATGAATCGATTTCTATTCTCTATGTGGTTTGCAATTATCCCTCTCAGGTTTATCATGTGTTAACTATATTCAAATGAAGTTTCCATGCTTATGAATGCTGGAATCATAAATTTAGACTTTGTTATTGGTGCTTAAATCTAAGTAGGTTATTGCAATTGTGATCTCATATGCTTGCTTTTGATGTTTTGTTTTTCAGTTATCTCTCGATATTTGCATTGCATTCATTGCCTGTAAGAGTGGAGGCACTTTCAGAGAACATGCCACAGGAAATCAACGTTATGTTTAGGAATTTTTCTATCTATTAAACAATATTGATAGCATGTTACTTTGAAATGCTAATATTTAAATGCATTTTTTTTCTCCTTCTAATAGTAAAAAATTGAGAAGGTATAACAACAAATGCATAGGAATGTGCTATCAATGATTTTCATATATATAGTTGTATCATCCTTAGCAACTTTGTCAAAGGAATGTTTCATTGGCCACCAAAATCTTTATTGATGTATTGTAGTTCCATCTTAGAGCATGTCATGTTTCATTAGTCGACAGTTTTCATTCCCAACATTTTAGAAACTTAAGGTCATAAAGGGATTACAATTCCTCTCATGGTTTAGAACACGGGAAATGGTAAGATATTAAGATCATTCTTTCTTGGTATGATAATGATAAGAAATATTTCAATTTGAACATGAGATTTTGATCCTAACTCTTAATCTACTATTTGGTTAGTTTATTTGTAGTTTTTGTGAAATTTTGACTTTTTGATTAATTTAAAGTGCATGTGTCTGTTGTTTGGGATTTTGTATGTTGATTCATTTACAGATGTGGTGTTTTGGTACGGTAGATGAGTATGTGTCTATTTTTTATGTTTTCTTATGTAAACTATGCTCCATTTGTGTTAGTAATATCCGTTAGACCTATTAAAGCTCAAGATTTTATCTAGATGCATGGATGAGAGAGTGGGGAGGGAAATTAAAAGGGCAAATGAGTGTTTTGAGATATGATGATTGGAGGTTGAGTGGGTATTGGTTTTGTAAGTTATGCGTCTTTGAATAAACAGCTATAGAATGGAGTGTTGCCTATTCAAACAGCATGTAACCCTTTTAATATCCCCACTAAATTGTAATAAGGAAGATAATTATCTACACTTTCCAGTCTTAAGACGCAATTAATTTTGCATGCTTCCATGAATACCACGAATCCTTCCCATTCCCCATAGGATCCTAATTATAACACAGCACTAAACAGAGCCTCCTTCATTGTTGAGAGTGCCTTTATTTTGCTTATTTGCTACTTTATCTCTAAAATTTGCTTTCTTAGTTCATCTTTCCAAACCAGAAATTCAGTAGCAAGCAAATGTTCAATCCACTGATAAGGTTTCAGAATCTTCTCATTAATATTAAAAAAAAAAGAAAAAAGAATGAGATGCAGCTTGAGAATCTTTGTTGGGTTTTAATGAAATTTAATTAAGCTATAAATGAAAAGGAAAGAAATTCATATATATTTTTAAAGTTTCATTCTTAATACAAATTTTTTAGAATAATAATGATTTTCTTATATATATTGGTGTCTACTTTGTGATCTAAAAATTTCTGTGAGAAGTATAAGAAATTGATAGAGGACCCAGCTGGATTTTGGTATGATATTACATAAAACTTCTATTCAAAACAGAGATGGGGTGATAAAGTCTGCAATAAAAAATTTTCAGGTCAGGAAAGGCAACATCAAAATTAAGCAATTTATTTATTGTCATTATCCTATTTGGATCTCACTTTATTTTTCCAGTTACCATTTCTTCATTGGCAGAGTGGTTCTACCTTCTGTATATTTGTTCATTTGTTATATTTTTTCCGCAATTGCTTGGATAAAAATGTTGAAGCCAGACATGTGATAAAAATGCCATTAGTGAGGAGGCAATAAGGATATATTATCCCATTCTTGTAAATTGGTTTAGACTTCCTTTTAAATTACAGTTAACTATCCAAAAAAATCCAGCAGGTCTAAGATTATTTTGATACGACATTTTTGGGTTTTGCCTTTGCCCATCAGGTCAAGTGAGACGGATATTGATATTCTATTACATCAGAAACAAGCTCTTGCTGCCAAAATAAGTCTTTCAACTTCTTTGCATAGTTCCTAATTGTAAGAAATCTCTCACCCAACTGTAGCATTTGAATTTCAAACTAGAGATCTTCTTCATGGTACCATGTACTAGATACATTATGTTCTCTCATTTGAAGAATTTAAATGTATACCTTTCTTAATATGATTTACTTATGAATTTAAATGTATGCCTTAATATGAATACAACGACTTGAATGAACCTTAATCTAATTATGTTAGCTTTTTGATCTAAAATCAATTTGTAGCACTTATCACAAGATTGTTCATGTTTGATCTCTTCCATGAATACATGTTTATCATAGTAATATTAATTTAATTAGAAATCATAGATTTTTGTACGCCCAAAAAAAAATCATTGATTTAGATAATGGAAATGGTAATAGATGTTTGACAAACCTCTTTCTTGATGTCAAAATAGTTAACATTTTAACAGAGTTAAAGACATTTTCATTAAGTTATTAATGTTGTTTGATATATTAATCATCTTAACTACAATTGTTCATATAATTTCATTGTTGTCAAGTGAATGTTTAATGCAACTAGTGTGCACCCCGTGCAATCGCCCGGGTACTATGCTAGTACTCTCTTAAATTTATTTTGTTTTTATGATTTTAAAATAAGTACATTGAAATTATTATTTTCATATCCAATTCATTTAAATTTCTTCTTAAGATAGTTACATTAAATTTCAAGATAAATATATTAAAAATTAATATAATTAAATGAAATTACTTATTTTAAATGATCATCTAAATAATATATGTGTAAGCTGCTAGAAGTTGTGAAAGCATCTAGTGGGCACTACGGATTTAAGTTTAGTTAATTTGTAAAAAAATTTTAAGTTCAAATTTTGATACAGTTATTATGTAAAATATATATATATATATATATATATTATATATATATATATATATATATAAAATATGTATGCAAGGATAGTTATCTTATCAACAGTATTTTATTTTTATTAAAGGGCATTTAGCAAATGGTTTTATAGTTTACTGATATTTATCTTTTTAAAGTACATTTAATTTTAATGAATTTTAATGTTTACACTTGATTTACTTTTTTTTTAATTCTTCTCTAGAATCTTCAAATTTTCTTATAACTAATTAGATCACACTATCTTATGCATCCAAATGAATTTTGAGATAAGTAAATATGCTGCCTTAAAAATTGGGAAATCTCTAATAGCATGAATGAATAATTTAATTTATAAGATCTCAACCACGAATAAATTATGTGGCCCATGATGCCGATGTATCACCAAATAAATATTCGCCATAAACTTCAAGTAAGGATGTAGGATTGTGCTTTATTCCTGATTAATTTGGGAATATATATATATATATATATATTTTAGACTAAGGCTACCCTTCTCTTGTGGAGGCAACAATCACTGCAGTAGTCGCAGGACAAGCGTTTTGAGCGTAGAAAAGACATGCCGAAGAGCAGAGGATGAAAAGCGTTTTGGAAATTGGGGAAGCGTTAGTGGAGGAAGAAAATTTACTTAGTGGATGTTTGTTATGGGATAAAAATAGAAGCAATATTTTTATAGATAAATTTTATATACAAAATTATGTATGAAATTCATTAATAAAAAATTTAGCCACATTTTTATCTTGAAATCAAACATTCACTTAATATTATTAATTCATATACGGACATATTCCATCTCCAAATAAATGAAATAATTGATTTTTCGTCTAACTGCAGAATCAAGATGGATTGCAATTCGTCTCTGACATTGGCATCCCTAAGCACATTAGACGGAATATGTACTTCACGAAAGTTTTCCATCTCTAAATGCTATGATTCCATTGCTTACCAGCCACCAAATTTGCCTTTAAAAGGTTTTTTTTTTCAATTCTTTTTATTGAATAGAGACAGAAGATTTTCTCTCCAAAAAATTGAGACGGAAAGTGTTTCGTCTCTCATAGTAATAATATTTTTTAATTCATACGATAGCCATGGAATTAGAAAAGGAATATATTTCGTCTTTGAATTACCAAATTCGATTTTTAATATATTCTTTATTTTTTAACCAACCGTTATACAAATTTATACATGCAAACAACTATACGACAACTAAAATTGCGGTCTCAAGTGGCAGGCCAAATTTTAGGATTGACACACATATTCAATAGAAATAACAATATATATAATAAAAGCGTCAATATATTACAAAATACAAAACAATATTCTAATTAGAATACAAACTAGCGTAACATTCGCAAGATGCACAGAAAAATTTAGAAAGAAAAAATAAAACTAAAAAATAATGATATATTATTAAAAAATTATAATATAATATTTAATTAAAAACAAAAAAATTACATATAACAATTTTAAAAGAGATGTTTAATAAATCATTATCCTTTTTAATTTTACATAATTTAAAATTATATATTCATTGCTTATTTTAAGTTTATTTTAATATTTGTTAGTATTTTTAATATTTAGTATTTTTCTTTATTTAAAAAATTTTAATAATAATTATTGATTAATTCACAACAATAAAAAAGAATTAAAATTTTAAATTTAATTCATAAAAATTAAAAAGTGAGAGAAAAATATTATTAAATAAACAAATATATAAAATAATAATAAGAAAAGAAAGGAAAGATAATTTCTAAAAAATTTGATTTAAATCATCTGTTTCCTTTTCCTGTCTCCAATCTTATCTCTCCAATTAAATTCTGATAACTCAGCCAATAGATATTTAAATTTAGAAATAAATTCATGTTAATTAAGAGAAAGATACATTTTTTAGCTGAGTTGTCAAAATTTAATTAGGAGAAGAAAATTGAAGACATGTAAAGGAGACAAAATTTGAATCCAAAGATTTGACTCATGAATTTCTTTTTTTTTAAAATTTAAAATCATAGCCTATTAATTACCACAATAAATGCATTACAATATTCAAAATTTATATCTATATAAATACTATTTTTTGGAGTTAAATGTCAAAATATAACTACTAAATGGCATGATCAAAATAAAACATGACAAGGTCAAACTACTTAATTTCATTTATATATTGAATAAATTTGAAAATGAAACAAATCAAAGATGTGGGTCATCAATCACCTATCTCCTCGTCATGATGATCATCTTGCCTCTGGTTGCAAGTTGTGAAGGTACAAGCAGCAACAATATTGCTATTGCAAGATTTATCACAACTACAATTGTAACTGCACTAACTATATTTTTTGGTAATTATCTATAATTTTTATAATTATAACATAACTACGTTAGCAACTTCAATTACAAAATTATATTCTAATTTGAATACAAACTAGCGTAACACCCATGCGATGCATAAAAAAATTTAAAAAGAGAAAATAAAACTAAAAAATAATGATATATTATTTAAAAATTATAATATAATATTTAATTGAAAAATCACTTATAATAATTTTAAAAGAGATGTTTAATCAATCATTATTCTTTTTAATTTTATATAATTTAAAATTACATATTCATTGCATATTTTAAGTTTATTTTAATATTTATTATTATTTTAAATATTTAGTATTTTTTATTCAAAAAAATTTAATAATATTTATTGATTAATTCATAACGGTTAAAAAAGAATTGAAATTTTAAATTTAATTCATAAAAAAATTAAAGGGAGAGAAAAATATTATTAAATAAAAAAAGAAATAAAATAATAATATGAAAAGAAAGGAAGGAAAAAATTCTAAACTTTTTTTTGATTTAAATCCTCTGTTCCCTTTTCCTTTATCTAACCGTGTCCTTCTAAGTAAATTCTAACAACTAAGTCAACAGATATTTAAATTTAGAAATAAATTAATGTTAACTAAGAGAAAGATACATTTTTTTCCTGAGTTGTCAAAATTTAATTAGAGGAATAGAATTGAAGACATGTAAAGGAGACAGAATTTGAATCTAAAGATTTAATTCATGAATTTCTTTCTTTTGAAATTTAAAATCATAGTTTATTAATTACCATAATAAATACATTACAATATTCAAAATTTATATCTATATAAGTATTATTTATTAGAGATAATGTCAAAACATAACTAGTAAATGATATGATCAAAATGAAACATGATAAAGTTAAACTACATAACTTCTTTTATATATGAAATAGATTTGAAAATGAAACAAATTAAAGATATAGGTCATCAATCACCTGTCCCCTCGTCATCATGATCATCCTCGCCTTTGGGTGCAAGTTGTGAAGGTGCAAGCAGCAACAATAGTGTTATTACAAGACTCACTACAACTGCAATTGCAATCGCATTAACTGCATTTTTCGAGAATTATCTACAATTTTTATAATCATAGCGTAACTATATTAGCAACCATAATTGCAAAATAATATTCTAATTTGAATACAAACTAGCGTAACACCCGTGCGATACACAGAAAAATTTAGAAAGAGAAAATAAAACTAAAGATTAATGATATATTATTTAAAAATTATAATATAATATTTAATTAAAAATCACTTATAATAATTTTAAAAGAGATGTTTAATAAATCATTATTCTTTTTAATTTTATACAATTTAAAATTACATATTCATTGCTTATTTTAAGTTTATTTTTATATTTATTAGTATTTTTAATATTTAGTATTTTTTTATTCAAAAAAATTTAATAATAATTATTGATTAACTCATAACGATAAAAAAAGAATAAAAATTTTAAATTTAATTCATAAAAAATTAAAAAGAGAGAGAAAAATATTATTAAATAAAAAAAATAAAATAATAATAAGAAAAGAAAGGAAGGAAAAATTCTAAAAAATTTATGATTTAAATCCTCTGTCCTCTTTTCTTTTATCTAGCCCTGTCCCTCCAATTAAATTCTGACAGCTCAGCTAATAAATATTTAAATTTAAAAATAAATTAATGTTAATTAAGAGAAAGATACATTTTTCTACTGAGTTATTAAAATTTAATTGGGTAAATAGAATTGATGATAGGTAAAGGAGATAGAGAATTTGAATCCAAAGATTTGACTCATGAATTTTCTTTTTTTAGAATTTAAAATTATAGCCTATCAATTACCACAATAAATACATTATGACATTCAAGATCTATATCCACATAAGCATTAATTATTAGAGCCAAAATGTCAAAACAGAACTATTAAATGACATAGTCAAAATAACACATAGTAAAGTCAAATCACATAATTTTTTTTATATATAGAATAGGTTTGAAAATGAAACAAATCAAAGATGTGGGTCATCAATCACCTGTTTCCTCATCGTCATGATCATCCTCGCTAGGCATGGCAATGGGGTGGGTAGGGGTGGATTTCCTCCCGCTCTGACCCCGCCTCTCACCCTCTATCTCTTGTGAGAACCCTCTCCTACCCGCTCCTGTGAGTTTTAAATAAAAAAATCCAAACCTGCCTCATAACATAAATAGAGAATTTACACCTTACCCGCACCTATGATCATTCTAGCTATAAATTTACAAAATAATCAATTGAAATATAAAAAAAAGACAGTGATAATATGATATAAAATAAATTACATGTTTCAAGAAGAATACGAACTCTAACAAGTCATAAATTAAACAAGTTAATAATAATATCATTCTTTTTGGTACAATAACATGATCAATTCTAAATATAATAAAGTTATGAAAATTAAAATATTGGATATATGAAGTCAACAAAGAAAAAAAAAGTCTAGCACTTGCTCTTGCATAGCTCTCTATCTTGCAATCAACCTTTCATCATTACCCTCTTCCTCATCATTAATTATAATATAATTTATAAAAATGAGGGAAAAGTAAAAAAAAATTAAAATAGTAGGAGTGCAGGGCGAGACGAGACAGATCATTTCAAACTGAACTTGCCTCGCCCCATAAGTGAAACGAATCCTAACCTACCCCGCCCCACGTTAAGGCTGGTTTATGCGGGCCGGGACTGGTTGGGTACTCATGAATCAGAGTGCATTTGCCATGCCTAATTCTCGCCTTTGGGTACAAGTTGTGAAGGTGCAAGCAGCAGCAATATTGCTATTGCAAGACTCACCACAACTGCAATTACAACTGCATTAATAGTATTTTTTGTCAATTATTCACAATTTTTACAATCGTATCGTAACCATATTTGTAACTGCAACTGCAAAGAAATATTCTAATTTGAATACAAAATAGCGTAACACCCGTGCGATGCACAGAAAAATTTAGAAAGAGAAAATAAAACTAAAAAAATAATGATATATTATTTTAAGATCATAATATAATATTTAATTAAAAAATCACTTATAATAATTTTAAAAAGATGCTTAATAAATCATTGTCCCTTTTAATTTTACATAATTTAAAATTATATATTCATTGCTTATTTTAAGTTTATTTTAATATTTGTTTGTATTTTTTAATATTTAATATTTTTTTATCCAAAAAATTTAATAATAATTATTGATTAATTCATAACGGTAAAAAAAGAATTGAAATTTTAAATTTAATTCATAAAAATTAAAAAGTGAGAGAATAATATCATTAAATAAAAAGAAGAAATAAAATAATAATGAAAAAAGAAAGGAAGGAAAAATTCTAAAAAATTTCGAATTTAAATCCTTTGTCCCCTTTTCTTGTATCCAACCTTGTCCCTCCAATTAAATTCTGACAACTCAGTCAATAGATATTTAAATTTAGAAATAAATTAATGTTAATTAAGATAAAGATATATTTTTCTGCTGAGTTATCAAAATTCAATTGGGGAAACAGAATTAAGGATAAGTAAATGAGACAGAGAATTTGAATTCAAAGATTTGACTCATGAATTTTCTTTTTTGAAATTTAAAATTATGACGTATCAATTATCACAATAAATGCATTATAACATTTAAGATTTTTATCCACATAAGCATTATTTATTAAAGCCAAATGTCAAAACAGAACTACTAAATGGCATGGTCAAAATGACACATGGCAGAATCAAACCACTTAATTCTTTTTATATATAGAATAGATTTGAAAGTAAAACAAATCAAAGATGTGGGTCATCAATCACATGTTTCCTCGTCATCATGATCATCCTCGCCTTTTGGTGCAAGTTGTGTAGGTACAAGTAGCAGCAATATTGCTATTGCAAGACTCACCACAATTGCAATTACAATCGCATTAACTGCATTTTTTAATAATTGTTCACAATGTTTATAATCTTACTGTAACCACATTCACAACTGTAACTACAATTTAAAACCATGCTCATGTCCCTTTCCAAAAGACTCACAAACCTCTCCTCCCACTTGTCTATTCTCAGCTGCTAGAGGTCTTGTTCAACATTCTTTCACTAGAGTTTGGTAGTTAGAGCATGAACTGTTGCCATCAGCATATCAAGCTCTGACTGTGAACAACTTTGGGTGATAGTGGAGGAAGATGTTGTGAGTCTAGTAGCTTCTGAACTCAATCTATAAATGCGTCCTTTCTTGTTAACGTATCAAACAACATCCAAGTAGATATTGTTTTTAAACTAATGACTGCTATTCATGCCACTTTAAGATTGTCTCTCAGTCATCCACCTTTCGTACTCTTCCTGGAAAGAAGTTATCAGAAAAAGTATATGCTTACGATGTGCTGTAACTTAAAGGTTAGCTTATACATACGGCAATCCTTTGTGCTCCTTGGGAAGTCCACTCATCTAACTTCCCCTTGGGTCTATGAAGTTGCTAGGACATTTCCAAACAGTTTGGGTTTCAGTTCAGCTGCAGCTTTTAAAAAGATAAAAGACAAGAATTCAACAAGTATAAAATTAATTAACTAGGATGATAATTTTGGCAGAAATTACTCATGAATCTCTCTTATTGTGCTTTCTTGTTGGTTTGGATCCTCCACTATGCAGATTGAGTCCCTCTTGAGATTGCCTATTTTGGCTGTTTTTCTTGGACTTCTCTTGCCAGGCAAGATCTTGCCATTTGAGCTTCAACTAGTCTAAAATATTTGGGTGAAGCTTGATAAATCATATCTTGTACATTTATTATATATTTTTATTATAATATTTATTAGATATTTTCTCATAATTGATTTGAATTTATGATTTATTATAGGTAAATTAATTTAGAATCAGTTCTGCATGCAAATGATGGAAATCAATCAAGGGAAATCAATAAAGAAGGAGAAAAGAACATTTGTTTAGGATGGGTGCCACTTGGTCAAAGGATACAAAATTAATTTAATTTTGTAAATATTATTAAAAATTGGTAAATGGGTGCCACTTGCAAGTTATGGATGGAAGCAATTCTTTATATAAATATTGAGATTACATGTGAATTTTCTTGTTGCCAATTCCGAAAGAAGAAACATGATAAACAAGTATCGAGTTATCAAAATCCATTGCTGCGATAGAAAGATAATGAGTCCTCAATATAACAGTTGGTACATATTGGGAAGGGGGGCCATGGAAAGGTATAAACAAGATAGAGTCATGCTAAAATTGTGGATTTTTAAGGAGAGAATATGAAGGCTGACATCACCATCGACCACCGTGTGCAAGAGTTGTCCTTTTTGTTCTCCCTTGCTTTGACCTTTTCCAAGGCCCCCCTCCTGTATGTGCTTGGGGTTGATGTTCCATTCAATTTAATGAACCAATTTGGTTTGATTTCACTGTCTGTTCGTATTCGGTACTATTCAACTAGTCAAATTCGGTTTATATGAGACCTCAATCCTATTCCATTGAGGATTTTTCAGGGAAATCAAAGGCGATAAAATTTTGATTTTCAATAAACATTCTATATAAATGGGTGCTTTATATTTCTATATTCTTGGTTGTTAATTTAATCTGTGTGGTTGATTCAATGTCAAATTTGAAAACTGTAGTTTTGACAAAAGCCAAAAAGGTGTGCCTCAAAAATAACATTATTTTGGAGCTCTTCCAAGGCCAAATGAAATCAAAGTCTTCTTTTCCAAACATCTCATGGTTCTATAAACTCTCCATATTCTGTCATATTTCCCCTCTTCCATCCATATTATCCCATGGTAATAGTGTGCACTTTGCAGAGACAGCAAGGTTAGTGTGTTTGGTTTCAAATATAAAAATCAACAATGCAAAATATAATCCTAACACAGAGTTAGTGATTTCTGGCAAAAAAAAAAAAAAAACCAATAGATATGTGTTGTGCACCATGAATGTTAACAATTTCCACAAATACCACCCTCACTCTCTTTACGCCTTGAGCCATTTTACTACACATATGCTACCATCTATTTTTAATTAATGTACATTGATGTGACATAACATGATTTTCTTTCATTAAATAGAAAAGCTAAATGTTACACTAACGAGCTGAAAATTTTATGTTTTTAACTGTTTTCTTCTCGTGTTTTTATTATAATTGTTTCCATCTTTGATCCAACTTTATTCGTGACTGGTGAGGTAAGATATTATATTGTGTAATTATGATATTCTTAGTGCGTTTGATTTGGCTTTTGGAAAGCCTCAAACCATGATTTGAGTAAAAGTATGTTTCCTGTAGCTTTTACCCAAACTATGGTTTGGGAGTTTCAAAAGTTAAACCAAACACACTATAAGTAATTTATTTCTGCCACCATATTGTTTCTTAAAGGTCAAACACGGCTTGTTATTAATTCTCTATTCTCCTGGAATATGTTATAGGTTGAGACACGATTAGATTACCCAGAAAACGGACTCTATTATGTCAACCACACAATTGAAATGAATGCCACGTAAGTTACAACCCCAACGACAAAAACCTCAACCACCATCTCTATAAATGTCAGGAAGCACATTCCACAAACCAAGTGTGGGGAATGAGATTAGGATAGTATGGAACCAGGATCAATCATGTAATTAAGATTTCTTCTAATTCTGATGACAAGGACCAACCATAAACTGTTATATTGTCTAGTGATAGTGATGACTCAGGTGTATTTAACACTGGTAAGTTTGTAAGCGTACGAAAATATAAAAAATTGCAATTCTTTGCTAACAATAATCTTTGATCACAACAACATGCAGCAGAGAAGAGAGGGAAGCACAGACTAATGCCATGCACTTAGACTGTCTAAATTTTGTTATTGTAATGACTACACAGAAAATTATTGCTGCACTTGTAACAATCACAAAAAACTCATTTTTTGTTATTATTTTCGATTAGTATTTGTCATTAGCATCAATTATGATTCATTCAAGTGCCCTTTCTATTTTTCACATTTGTAGTCTGTTTTGACTCATATCTCAAAGGAGTTTAACTTGAATGCAAATGAACCTTGGAAACTGATAGACTCGGATGGTGAAGTTTTCTTTTAATAATTGTAATGCACTTACTTTTGTCAAACATGTATGCTCAAAACAAAACAATCATTTTCATGTTACACATTAGATAAACGTGTATTCATTAACTGGGTAACTTTATTAATTACGAAAATAATAAATCACTTATCCCAAAAATGATAATTTGTTACCTTCACAGTATGTTCTTCCTTCTAATATTTCATCCATATTATTTACTACTCTTACTTCTTGAGAATATTTGTCATAAAAATTCAATTCTTCCTATTAAGTGCCTTAGAGTAGACCAATACATAGTAATTTCCCCGTCCTAATTAATCCTCCTAATGAATATACCATTTAATTAATGATATGCAGAAAAAAAAATAATAAAGATAGATTGATGTGAAGCTACAATTAAATTCATACTCATTTGAGTTAAACATACCATTCAATTATTAAAGTTTACAATATGCTGTACTAATTTGTATATAATGCTTTGTCCAATATTTACATCAAACACTCTAATTTCTATTCCAAGCAAGCATCTAATTGAATTATTAGTTAAGTAGTTTTCTTCTATTGCCATTCGTTAGTTACATCAAAAATTTCAAGTAAATAATACGAATTAATCATTTAACTCATAAGAAATTATTTGTTATTACCAAAACCTTCCATACACTACAGATTCAACAATGTTGCATTTTGGTGTTGAGGAGAGTTTTGGGTCAGTAGGACTCCTAGATCAGCCCCCTTCCCCCCTCCCGCGCATACAAATTCCTAGATCAGCCCTTCATATTTTACATTTTTGTTATCAAATTAAGTTGAGTCTAACAAACAGAAATAAAAGTGATGTCCAGTAGACTGAGTAATGGCTCAACCTCTACAATAAATTTGCCCAAATTTTGGACCCAATTTTTTTTTTAGTCCATGAGCCTTTATACTTACTAACTAAAAGGGCCGCAAATGCAAGCCTTGGTTGTTTGCCTATCTATTCCACAGCATTACAAATAACACTTTATAGGTTACAAATAATCAACATTTTAATCAATAAAATTTATAACTTCAACACCTTCGACTCATATGCCTTACCTGGATGGCGATTTTAAGTTTCTTCTGCCCAGTTCTACCTTTTTCCTCATTAAAAAAGTTTTAGCATTAGGCAAAACTAAATGCAAAAAATGAAAAAGATAATACAGTTGAAAATATACCGAACTAGCTCAAAACTAAACCTTCGTTGACGATATTTGCTTCAATTACCTTAAGGGTTAAATCTTCTTCCTCATGATAATTTTCACGATAACCTACGAGAAACACATAAAATGGATAGAAATACAGATGCAACAAAATAACATAGCATAGTAAAGAAATCAATGCTTATTGAACTTCACAGTAGAAGTTAGGTCAACCAGTTAGAACATTTAAATATAGCTACTGAAATATGCAACTTTAAGTTTTAATTAAGACAATAAAAACTTGCAAAAATATGCATATTGGCTAATCAACAAAAGCCAAAATCCAAATCAAGGTATTTGTCGGCTACCCATAAAGGGACACCACCACAAACATGTACAACTCAATGTCACATGATTTATTTCAATGAGAATATTTGAATATATTTTAGAAAAAGAAACTTAACAAAGAAGTTGCATTCAAGTGGTATATATCAAAAATTTCAAAATTTTCATATCAACTTTATCCTTCACTTCGAATTTGAAAATATTCTATCTTCCCTCATTTTTTATATCAACGAAGGAAAGGGTTTCTGTCTCAGGTAAAGAATTCCAGTTAGGCTAATAAATCAAACACAAAGATGAATCAAGCACAAAAATAATGACTTTTTCCCATGAAAAAATATAAGTTTTGACTTCATATAAAATTTTTTAAAAAAATTCACTTACTTCAAAGTCTTCGAAAATGTAATATTAAGATATCCAATCCAAAATTAAAGATCTTTTCCATGACAAAGTTTGAACATATGAACCACAATTGAACACTAACTTCAACAACCTTCTAAAAATAGTCAATGTTTGAGACAAGTTTCAAAACTAAACATTCCTTTGCTTTCTATAGTAAAAGCAATGAAAATAAAAATGGCAAACCTATAAGTTTAGCCATGAATACGAAAATGAACTATTGACAATCTTTTCGAAAGAAATATCATGGAAGTTTGGTTGAAACCAGAAAAAATGAATCAAGGACAAAAATGATGAATTTTTCTCATGAAAAAAAATATAAGTTGTAACTTCATCTAAAATAAAAAAAAATCACTTACTTCAAAGTCTTCCAAAATGTAATATTGAAACATCCAAAACCAATATTAAAGATCTTTTCCATGTTAAAACTTGAACATATCCAACCATCATTGAATCACTAATTTGAACAACCTTATAATGAAAGCCAATGTTTGAGGCAGGTTTCAGAACCAAACCTTCTTTGCTTTCTATAATAAAAGGAACAAAAAAAAATGTCAAACCTTGAAATTCAGCCATGAACACAAAGATGAACTATGGACTATCTTTTAGATTGGGAGAAAAGAAATAGAGACTGAAAAATTATCAAATTTTGAAATGTTCTCCTTGTGAATGAAGACAAAATCATAGAGAAGAAAAACAAGATATACACAAATTTTAAATTTTTCTCCTCAAGTTTTCTCTCAATTTGACATTTTAAAATATATTATCATCTCTCATTTTCTATTCTTTCATCCAAGGAAAGGGTTTTTGTGTGGGGTTAAGGTTCCCTCAAGGCTAATAGTGTGGGTGAAAAAGTTTGGGTAACACCTGAAAAAGAAAAAAAAAAAAGAAAAACACAAATAAAAACTCTTTCTCATGAAAAAGTTTAATTAAAACCTTCATTTAATACATTATAGTTATATGGATCAAATTAAAAAAAAAATGATCACTTGTTTCAAACTCTTCAATCAAGACATTGAGAACGAAGATTAAGGATCTTTCTCATAAAAAAGTTTCAATAAAATCACCATTTAATCATTCAAATGAACAACGGTCTAAGTGGAGCTAATATTTGATCGAAAAATAAGAGCAAAACCTTCATTTGGTTTGTGTGTTTAAACTTTAAAGGACCCTAAAAGCTATAGCTTATTAGTCATTAAAAAGTTTCAGTAAAACCTAGATGAAGGCATAAGCAAAAGCCATGGAAGGACCCATGAGCACAAGCCATGGAATGATGAAGTCATCATCCCATAGAATAGTCGAACCAAGGTATGAGCATAAGCCGAGCCATCACCAAATAGAATGGAAGGAATGGATGGACAAAGAAGAAAGAGCAAGGCAAGATGAATATTTAAAAAGGAAGGAGAAATAATTATATTAGTATATAAATAATTATATATATATATATATATATATATATACATATATATAAATATACTTATATTTATATATAAATATAAATATATATTTAATTATACTCCGGTTCAACCACGGTTCGACCATTAAACCTTGAATCAGTACCTCGACCGATTTAGTGACTGGTTCAGTTTTCAGAACCTTGGTTTATATTCCTTTTGACCTAGACCAATGAACCTAAACCTATCAACCTAGACCCATTTTTTTTTATTAACTACAACCCTAACCAATTTTTTTTCATGAAACCAAAGCTTTAACCCATGTCTACAATTAGGGTTGAAAGTGAGTCATAGTTCACAAGTCAATTCGGCTCAACCTACTAAAATATTAAATTAGGTTGCCAAAAGTTTAACCCGTGTCAAAAGTGAGCAAATTCAGCTTGGCTCAACTTTTTCTCCAACTCATTGTCAGCTCACCCTTATTTTGAAAATTAAATTAATTAAAATTTTTAGTTTAATGAATTTCTACTCTTATTTTAATGTGTTATGACAATTGAAAATTGATTTAATTAAAATTTTTTATATTATGAATTTTTAATCATGTTTTGATGAAAGTGATGACAATTAAGAATTGAATTTGGTAATTAATAGTTGAAATTATATCATTTGTATTTATTTTATTTTTTAATTCATAGTGAGCTAACTCTTTTAATCCACCAGTTCTGGTTGAATTTTTTTAACCCATGTCAAAAGTGAGTCAACCCTGGTTCGTTTTACTTTTCCTTTAACTCACTGTAAGCAAATCGGCTCACTTTAACAGCTCTATATGCAATCCCACCATGAACCACATGATCACATGCCC
Source organism: Castanospermum australe (assembly GCA_019955255.1). Taxonomy (NCBI): domain Eukaryota; kingdom Viridiplantae; phylum Streptophyta; class Magnoliopsida; order Fabales; family Fabaceae; genus Castanospermum; species Castanospermum australe. The sequence goes on along the minus strand of NSJW01000289.1, from coordinate 295,947 downwards.
ATCCAAACCCTTTCTCACCCCTTCATATCAACGCATCAGAGTACACCTATGCCCATCCACCCATTCATCTCTCAATCACTCCTGTCTATAGCACCAAAACTCCATGGCCCTTGATGATTCTTCTCACCAACGCACCAGACCCAGCCTTTTGCCATACACTTATCTTCAACCCTTAGACGTGCGTAAGCATAGACTAGACCCAACCTCTATACGATCACACCCTCACCTAAGCTCCATCATTCCAGAGATCGTGTTAAAATGGCTTAAAGGTGAATGAAAATCCTCCCTCACGCCCCTTATTCCATTTACTTGCACCATCAACCATTCTAGCTTCTATCATGGAAGCATCAAACAAAGGTTCACGCACACATGAGGGAATTGAGGAGCAAATTCATGATGGCACAATGAACCTAACAATCAAAGGGATTTGAGCTCACCTATAGCATAAGCACATAAGAAGGATTCTAGGGCTAAAACTTCCCTTATAATAAGAAGGTTTTAGGGGATTTTTTTTTTCTTTTTTGGGTTTCTTTCTAGGTTTAGACAGAAAAGAGGGGGTTTTTTTTCAAAGAGTTGAAAGTCTTCATTTTATGAAGAGAGCTTTGCGAATTTTCTTTAACAGTGTGCTCGGATAAAGTAATCTTGAATTTGAAGAAATTTTAAATTTAGGTAATTTTGATTATTGCATTTGAAATCACAGAGTTAATTTCTCCTGTTTGGATTACAATTGAGTGCATTCTTCACAAAATGACAGCATAGACTAGGCAACAATTAGATACAACTGAGAAAATAAGGTTGCAGACGAAAGGAGAAATCGACAGAAACATAGGATACCATTAGAAAATGAAAGAAGGCCATAGACGCTGCCAGAAGGAAATGCAAGAAGGTCATGGACGCTGATGTCTGCCATTATTGGTAACCTCTTCTCTGCCATCATGCTTCATCAATCTCCATCGGAAGTTTTTCTGACTTGGCATCCATCATCGATCCACTCTGCCATCTTGCTCGATTAATTAGCTTGCTTGATTGATCTCCATTGACAATTTTTCTTCTTCGATTTTGGTGAATGCTAATCTTTGTGGGTAATTTTGATTTGTCGATCTTCATCAATTTTGCTTCATTGATTCTCTCAATCAATTTTGCTTTTCTCATCTCAATTAAGGCAAATTCCCCATAATTCTTGAAATTCCATCTAGGGAGTTGTAATTTGAAAATCCTCATTTTAGATCATAAAATACTCTCTTAAAATTCTTTGTAATTTTAAACTTATTGAAAATTTGTATCCAAACACAGCAATGTCTACAAAGAAATTTGAAATGCCCACTAAAAGTGAATTACCCGCTCTAATTACCTTATCCAAACTCAACCTAAGGGTTCTTCGTCTATAGAAAAGAGAGAAGTGTGAGCATTCCAGGTTTTGGTTCTTCTAAGATTTCAAAAAGGGAAAGAGCATAGAGGAAGGGGTATTCCAAACCATCCAATTCGTAATAAATATAAAACGATCCTTACGTCTGTAAAACTCTAAACCCCAGACGGTTTGATTCCGGGAAACAAATATCTTGGTTACTGGATAACCTCGAAGACAAAACAATATATTAAGAAATGAGACTTTGGTCTAATGTAAGAAAACATAATTGAGACTTGGGTCCCAATGATAATCTCGACTAAGGATTCCTATCCTACAAATAAGCAACTTTGATCTCGAAAAAAATAAATAGACTTTGCTCCAAGAAAAAAACCAAAGTTATAATAGAGTTGCAACAAATTACAGAAAATACGAGAATCACCGAAAATAATATCCATACAAAGACAAGAGAGAAAGAAAGCTAAGTCACAGGCTCCTCAAGGTGTTCCGCTCGATCATCATCAGTTTCCTATCCTTGACTTCCTTCCCGGGATCCAAGCGACAATGTTGATGTCGAGATGGTGAAACTAGATTTGGCTTATGGTGTTCTCCCAAGTCGCCTCCAACGAGCCCTCCACGATCTCGGTCAGCTTTGCCTTCTCCCTATCCTAGTCATCTTGTTTTTTCTCCAACTCATATCGCAGCTTGTCCTTCTCCACTTCGAAAGAAACCTTTAGCTCATCGCTAGAAAACTTAAGTTTGTCCAACTTAGCTCTCACCTTCTCTAGTTTGAAACCAGCACAAAATGAAATTAATCTATAACCTTGAGTGAAAGTAGTCTAGTCTTTAAATTTAAAGTATGTTGATAAAGTATAATCACGAAGAATTTGAACAATGAATCCAAAATCATATAATCATTTGATGAACTACTTTATATATATATATATATATATATATATATATTCTAGTCTTTAAATTTAAACTATGTTGATAAAGTATAATCATAAAGAATTTAAACAATAAGTCCAAAATCATAAAATCAATTGATGAATTATTTTATATATATATATATATATACATATATATGCTAGTTTCCTCCTCCTTTCTTTTTTTATTGGCCACCATTATTTTAAACAAAAAAATCACTTTTTCATTTATTAAATTGGATACTTTTAAAGTTATTTTAGTAACTTGACATTTAAAAAAAATTAAAAAAAACCCAAGAGTTTTCTGTCTCCTCTCACCTGACACATCATTTTCTTTCAACAAGCACTGCCTTGCCTCTCTCTATGGCTACCAGTATGTCTCTCTTCAGCAACTAGTTCCATCGTATTGTTGCTATGACCCATCGTATTCTTGCTTGGCTTCTCTAGCAAGCATTAATCAAGAAAAAAAAAAAACCACCACTCAAACCAATTCTCCCACTGCATTTCGTCAATGGAGGCGAGGAGTCCGACTGTTTTACTAGCAAAATAGAATCGATGAAATAGTGGCGTCGAAGAGCTAATTTTGACGACATTGTTTGTGGATGTGAAAGAAGCTCCCCTTATGAGTCCCTTATGATAGAATCTAGTATTGGAGAATTGGCTTGGAACGAAGTCTTCAATGATGACATTCTGTTAATGACACTACCACCGCAGGCAACGGAGATAAGACCGTTGGGAGGTGGCTTAAGGATAGGAAAGAGAAGAAAAAAATAAAAACTACTGGAGAAGCTCAGAATTTGGCAGCAAAATGAAATTAGTTGCTGAAGAGAGATGCAATGGTCGCCGTAGAGAGGATTGGTTGCTGTAGCAGAAACACGTTGGGTCAAGTGATAGGAGAGAGAGAAGTCTTGCGTCTTTTATCTTTGAAAAAAAAATGTTAAGTTATTAAAATAAGTAATAACTTTAAAATTATTTTATTTAATAAATAAAAAAATAATTTTTTTATTTAAAAGAAATAATAAAAGCTGCTAATCTCTACCAACAGAAAAAAAAAAGAAAGACAAAGTTAACAGCTCTCTTTCACACACACACACACACACACAGTTGGCTTAGGTCCATATTTTCCCAACATTGAGGCCCCATGTACTCAATATTTCATTATTTCTCAAGGGCCTAAATTAAATGAAAAAATAAATAAATAAAACAAAAAAAAATGTTAAACCCTGAGTAGTGCCAAAAGTTAACTCAAGATTTTGTGCAGATGAATCCATTGAAAGCCAAAGATCAATGTTCTGAAAACCGAACCGGACCAGCCGGTTCGACCTGTCGGACCGGGAACCGGTTCCATAACCGGTCCGGGTCATCCTCTAAAATCATTGCGGTCAAAAACCGGTGAACCGGTCTCAAACCGGGCAAACCGGCGCCGGTCCGTACGGTTGCCCGGTTCTGCTTTTTTTTTTTTTGAATATTTATGTCAAAACGACGTCCTTTTAATATATATTTTTCAAAAAAAAAAAAAAACGGGACGACGTCGTCCTCGCTGCGGAAACCCTCGCCCGCGCTGCTCCGCGTCGTCTCTCTCATCTCGCCGTTAGGCAACCCAGCCGCAGCAGCAGCTTCCGTCTGCGACGATCGAAAGTTTGAAACCCAGCTTCCGTCTCTCCGCAACCCAGTCGCCGCAGCAGCTTCCGTCCGCGATCGAAAGTTTGAAACCCAGCTTCCGTCTCTCCGCAACCCAGTCGCCGCAGCAGCTTCCGTCCGCGACGATCGAAAGTTCGAAACCCAGCTTCCGTCTCTCTGCAACCCAGCCGCAGCAGCAGCTTCCGTCCGCGACGATCGAAAGTTCGAAACCCAGCTTCTGTCTCTCCGCAACCCAGCCGCAGCAGCTTCCGTCTCTCGGCGATCGAAAACCCCTTCCTCCCTCCGCGATCGAAACCCCAGCCGCAGCAGCTTCCGTCTCTCCGCGATCGAAACCCCTTCCTCCCTCCGATCGAAACCCCTTCCTCCCTCCGATCGAAACCCCTTCCTCCCTCCGCGATCGAAACCCCAGCCGCAGCAGCTTCTGTCTCTCCGCGATCGAAACCCCTTCCTCCCTCCGCGATTGAAACCCCAACCGCAGCAGCTTCTGTCTCACACCGCAGCCTCCATTCTCGCGTCGCATACCGCAGCCAGCCAGCACCGTCAGCTTCGTCTCTGCACCGCAACTCCGGTGTAGCCCAGCCAGCAGCGCCAACTCCAGTGAACAAGAAGATAATTTTTTTGATGAAGATATTTAACGAATTAATGCTAATTATGATGATTCTGTATAGTTTGTGAATTTTTTTATGACTACTTTTGATAAAACATTGTTAAACTTGTGTTGTTTGTATGAATGTAATATTTTTTTATTTTATGACATTATTTTATATTATGTTTCTTATATGAATGTAATATTATTTTGTTTTATAACATTATTTTTTTATGTTTTAAATAATTTTATTATTGATTTATATTATATTTTTATAATTTTTATTTATTTTATTAGTATATAAATAATTATATATATATTTAATTATATTCCGGTTCGACCACGGTTCAACTACGATTCGACCATTGACCCTTGAATCAGTACCTCGATCGGTTCAGTGACTAATCCGATTTTCAAAACCTTGCCAAAGATTCTATAAATGAACCTGATGACGTGTAAGACCACTACTTGGTGCATCATAAATTGCAGTATTAACATGGGAGCACCAAACACAAGTCGACAATAAATAACAAATTGAAAAATAAGAATAGAACAATATAGGAAGAGATGCTTACCTTCGTAAAACTAATAAGAGGAAGATGACCAGCTCCCTTCGTTTAACCCTTTGCAAATCTAAAAACCCATAGAACCAGAAATCCATTCGTAACCCAGAGAACCAAAAACCTTCACCTAACACAAAGAACCAAAATCCTTCACCTAACCCAGAGATTAAGGCATGCGACGCATTGAGGTGATATGGGTTCTCTGGATTGGGTTTGGTGAAAGGCCATTGAATCAGAGGCCCTACATGAATCAACAATGTCACAATTATGGCATGAGGGAGCGGGAAAGGAAGATGAATGGGTCAACAAAAAAAAAAGGATAAGCATACTCACGGTTGATGAGGTTGGGGAACTCGAGCATGCATTCCAGAACGGTAGCATTGGCATCTTTGGCAAATAACAAACCCATAAAACCAGAAATGAGAACCAGAAACACCGAACCCATACCCAGAATCTAGAAACGCCTCGCCATAGAACTAGAAAGGCCAAACCCACGTAACCATTATTGCAAATCCCAAGCAGAATCTTCATGTGATGCGCTTTTAGGTTATGGTTCGCTGGGTTTTGTTTTGATAAGACGGAGAAATGGGTTCAAAAGTGGATTTCAATTCAAAATTCAAATGAGTTCTTCACTTGAAAATAGTTTTTAATAAAGAAAAAGAGAGAAAGCGGAGGCTGCCTAAAGAAAGAGAACAAATAAAACAAAAAAAAAAGTTACATGTCAAACAGAGATTTTTGTTGTAACACGAGAGCAGTAGCTCTTAAAATCAATCTGCTCCAAAAAAAAGAAAAAAAAGACTCTCGTTTAATAGATAGGAGTGATAAAAGAAAAAAAAAACTATTAGGTCCCACCTTGTTGGGCCCACAAAAAGACACATGTCGCATAGAGACTGGGGGAGCCACGTGTATGTATCTTGTGCGGTTTTTGGATCCAAAATCCGCAAATGAGCAAAAGGGAGCTAGACACCGAGTCATACATTGCCATTAACATTGTGAATTATAGATATAGATGCAGAAGCAAGAATAGGGTGTTGTCCAACTCAAAAAGAAAAAAAAGTACAGGGTGTTGTCTCTCTCTCTCTCTCTCTCTCTTTACCCTGGCCGTACCTGACCGGAGCAGAGCGCTGCACAGAGAAGGAGAACAAAATGGGTTTGTTGGCAGACACCGTGGACTCTGTGAAGTCCGTCCAACTCAGGCAAGCTCTGTCCCAGCTCGTCACTCTTGGTATGCTCCACTCCCACTCCCTCTTTTCTTCAACACTATTTCTGCAATTCCACATATTCAACATTTTTAATTAATTAATTAATTTTGGTTGATCCTTTGGTTCTACGTGTTGTGTTCAGGCTTGATCGTAACATCGGCGCTCGTAATATGGAAAGGATTAATGTGTATAACGGGCAGTGAATCACCCGTCGTCGTCGTTCTTTCTGGAAGCATGGAACCTGGTTTCAAGCGGGTCTGTATTACTCTTTCTTTTTTTTTTTTTTTTTAAGTTTAGTTCATATCATGTGAATAATTTGAGTGTGGGGTTGGGGTTATGTAGTGAGCAATTCTATAAATCACCATTTTTGAGACTTCATATGATGCCCAATTTTTTATGTGCTTTTTCTGACAGAATGTTGTGATTCTCTTGCAGGGTGACATTTTGTTCTTGCACATGAGCAAGGATCCCATTCGAACAGGAGAAATTGTTGTTTTCAATATAGATGTATGATTCCACTTCCTTTTCTCCTTCAAATGATATGTGCCCTCCTCCTCCCCCCTAAAAAAAATAGATCTTCTAACTTGTTCTGTATTGGTTATGGATTTGAAATGCTTAGAAATACTATTCTTGTTACTCTATGAATTTATTCTCATGTATCTCTAGGTTTTCAGATTTCGTAGCTGTAGACTTATCTTTAACAGAAAACACAGCCACTCCTAGGCAATACCTTTGCCATCAGCTTGGTTAATTCACTTCAAGTGTTTCAATGTTATTCTTGTCAACTTCTTGGGGACATTAATGTTTGCTTTAAAATGCGGTATTTAATTTCAAGCTGAATCTATAAAATACCTTTTCAGGTTAATTCTTGTGTCACAATAACTGAAGGAGCATGAAACGATGTATTGTAGCCATTTTCATCTTTTGTGAAAAAGATTATTTTCTCCCTTTTAGTAAGCACATGTAACTTTTTTGTTTCTTTTTCTTTAACCTCGATTAATTAGTTTCAGACACAATCATGAATTGGATTGTCATCCTTAATTATTCCCTGCTTTGTTCTTCAAAGGGAAGGAGGCCTTAAATCCAATGGTTATTGGCACTAGGTTGCAGCAACCAACTAATGCAATAACAGTGTAGACTTTCTGGTAAATCAATTGTCAGAACAACTTTTTATTATTTATTACAAACTTGATCACAATGATTCCTACCTAAGGATGATAATGGGAATTGTTGTCACCTATACACCATCTATGCTTCCCCCTATGCTATGTCAACTCCAGGAAGCTAAGCCAAAAAAGAACATTAGCACACTTGTCATACGGCAGAGAGATCTTCCCTTTCTTTGAAGGTTTAATTTCAACACTCAGTGAACCTCTCAAGGGGATAAAAGAAAATCATCAACGAAATCTATCTGGCATTTAACTTCATTGATCTTCACTCTTGAGTAATTTCATCCTAAACTCTGCCTGGGTGCATTAATTTTTATTTATAGAATATATATACTCACACAGGAAAGAGGGGAAGGAGAGGAAGTCATTGAATGTGTTTATGCAATTCATATGCTAGTTTTACCTTCGATGTGTTTTCCACTTTGCCTCTATACATTTTGCTAATTAATGTCTGCACATTATACAGGGACGTGATATTCCAATTGTCCACCGAGTAATTAAGGTAAGTACCTTTGCAAGACATCTATTTTCTATTCTACAGAATTTTTCACATCCATTGATATCACGCAATATAGGCTTCTTTTTATGCAATATATTTGATGGGAGTAGGTTATGCGTGCTTATGAGTAATGACCTGTCCAGTGCACTGATATGCCTGCTCTGCAAACTGGAGTCACCATAGTTTGACCGTCCATTTGATAAAAACTTAATTCTTTTGTGCAAGTAATTAGAATCAAATGAAGAAAAGGCAAAGTAGTGTCTATTAAGATAGGAATAGTGATAGTTAGTCATAGACAATTGTTCTGCCTGAGTTGATCCTTTATCCATGTTTATCGTGGCTTTATATTTTAAGTTTCCTTTTTCCACAGAACAAGCTACCAATTGCCAATATAGGATATAAACCCAGAACTCCCGCACTTACTAATCCTTAAGGACTGTTGCTGCATCTAGATTATCTATTCCCATGGTTCATTAAATCAATAGAGCTGAAATATCTGATAAATGGAGCTCATATTGCTCAGAACGTAGAAAAGAAAGGTTTAGTAAATGATTAAATCATGAACATATAGATTTCTGATAAATCCCCATTTTGCACTCTCTAACATGCTAAACTCCTTATTTAATCAGATTAATATTTCTAGAACCAAAGACTTGCTAATTTGTGCTTCTAAATTTTGCTAATAGTATCCATAGTTGATGTCTTCTTTTCAAAATTTTGATCTATGACTTGGCTACATCTGGCTTTAAAATGTGAATATTGCTTGATCTCTACGACAATTATGACTCCATGTATTATGTTCTTTTATTTTAGGTTCATGAACGTCAAGATACTAAAGAGACTTATATCCTCACTAAAGGTACGATATATAGATTTTTGGATAATATCTTCATAATGCATTCCAATTGTCAGCAGATGATATTCTTATTTATAAGAAAAGTAATGTATTTCTCAGTGTTTCTCTTTCTATTTTTATATTTTATGGTCACCAATCACCATAGCTTTTTGTACTAAGAGTTTCTGGTTTTTAAGTTGTTTTTGTGGTGTGAATTAATGTTTTTGGTTTTAGCAACTCCTTTCCATTCAGTGACCAAACATCCTCATTTGTTGATTTGGTTTTCTGTATCAGGAGACAATAATCCTATGGATGACAGGGTTTTGTACAATCATGGTCAGCATTGGTTGCAGAAGCACCATATTATGGGAAGAGCTGTCGGGTAATTATTTTTTTGTAATAATACTATCATTTACATGTCTACATGCTGAACATTAAGACTAAGCTTGACCTATTACTTGTTATTGAGCAGACAAAGGTCTAGAAACTATAAAGCAGGAGGGAGGACAAATGCTAACCTCCTTACTTTTGTCTGGAGGTTAACATTCACCACATTTGGAATTTGGACCAAATGATATAATCCATTTTGAAAGTCAATAAATTTTGTGGGCAGTTAAGTAATTTTAAGGAAAAACATATCCCTAGAAATAAGGACAGGCCTCCTCCTTCTTCCCTTCTCATTCTGCACAAGAAGACCGTCAAAAAGCCCAATTATGAAGGATCTTTTAATCATACCAAAACAAACAACTTTTCCTCATCTCTTTCTTTGCATAATACTGGCCTTGTGTCTAAGCAAACAATTGATTCTAAAGTCTTGTTATATGCCGATTCTTGTTAATGTCTAAAAGTTTAATGGAAAAATTGAGATGATAAGAACTTTTTAATAAAGAGTAAACACTCATTTTAGTCCCTTAAAGATACTGGTAACATTGATTTAATCCTTAAATGATAGAAAGTGACATCAATTTGGTCTTTTAAAGAAAGTTGACATTAATTTCAGTCCTCAGTCATGGAAAGTAATATCAATTTAGTCCCTCAATCATACAAAGTTGCATCAATTTGACCCTTCAATCAAAGGCTCCTTTAATGGTATTCTCATGATTCGTAACATAAAAACTATTTTGATGTCACTTTCCGCGATTAAGAGGCTAAATGGATGTTAAATTTCTTTGAAAGATTAAATTGATGTCACATTTATCTTTGGAGAACTAAAATGAGTGTTTACTATTTAATAAAAGAATTTGATTTTGCGAGTATTGGAAGTGTATAATTCCATTTTCTAAAGATTACCTATATTTCTGATTTTTCTTCCCGATTTTGAAGAACATGACTTGTTTATTTGTTGCTTCTATGGAGGGATGACAAAATGAAGGTTATCTGTACGTACTCTATTGGATTCAATTCTCAATTAATCATGGCTATTTCCTTATCCTCCCATTTCGCTAATCTTGTGGAGAGATCCATTATTCCCAAACAAATATGGTTGTTAATTTAGGTTTTCGCATGGAGAGAGAAATTGAGGTTTTACAATAAAGAGAAATAATGATTGAGAAAGGAGAGGAAAATTAATTAATTCATATTTCTAGGGATTTTCTTTTTGGTAAAAGACATAACTATGCCAAAATTATGTTTTTTCCTTAAAAAATAACAGTGATTTTTTTGCCCAAATGAAAATGGGGAGGAGGTGAGGAGGTTAGCATTCTCCATATATATATATATATATATATATACATATACCATACCACAGGTTACCGTTTGGATTTACTTGTATGTGAAAGAGGTTACATGGGTTACTGCAACAATTTATAACCTGGAGGGCGTAAATAATTCTCCATCCTCCTGCAAAAGGATTATTTAAATAACATCAGTACACTGCTAAACCATATCTCTTTGCTTCTGATGTCCAATGATGAATATGTTTGAGAATTACGTTAAAAGTTAATTTTCTCGTCTCCTGTACTATGTTCAACCACATTGGTCTTTCTCTGCAGGTTCTTACCTTATGTTGGTTGGGTGACAATAATCATGACTGAAAAGCCTATTCTCAAGGTTTGTTCTTTTGGCAATATAAATTTTCCAAAAAAATTTAAGATTCCTCCCTTTTCCTCTCAAAAGAAAGGAAGGAGTCAAGAAAGGACCAAAGTGTAGAAATTGTTTACATTAGTGCACTTATTTTCTAATGAGGATGTCAACAAAAAAATGGAATTTTTATCTACAGATTCTACCCTACAAATAAAATAAATCATTGGTAGTTCTGAATCATCCCTTTTTTTAATTAACATTTGGAATGTCCTTTACAGTCTTGAAAATATATTTATTCAAATGGAATTAGAACTTATTGGAATATTTGTAATTTTCACTTGTCTTAACATTTAAAATATTATGTTATTGCAAGACAATTTGCTAGCATTTTCAATCTCGTCTCATCTCTTTACCACTTGATGGCTTCTAAGCTAC
>NSJW01000289.1:267224-279724 GCA_019955255.1 Castanospermum australe | reverse complement strand
TGTGATACTCATACGGTGATTTCTACTAGTTAGATGGATGATTGTTTGATAGAAGTTTTTTTTTTTTCACATTTGGTTAGGAATGAATTAGTCTTTTAGGAGTGTTTTACCTTTTTTTTTTTAATTAGTTGGATGGATGGATGTTGGACGAAGGTGATTTTTCACATAGTTGGTAAAAAATGACCTAAAATTGGATGAAATTTTTGCATTTTACCCTAAGATTTAAAAGACTAATAATGTTTGATTCAACATAAAATCAAACTTAAAGTCTGTTTAGTTCGAAGAAGCATGTTCAGTTTTCATTTTGTGGAATTGATTTTCATTTTTAAATTTTCAAATTTTAAAGATGTTTGCTTAATATATATTTTTTATTGTAAATATAAAATTATTATCATTTCTTCTGTTTTCTGTTTTCGAAAACGATGAGAACAACTATTCATAATTTTCAGATTTAATTTCATTTTAATTAAATGTTTCTTAACAAACATTTTTAATAAAATACAACTACATGCGTTTCCAAACATGTTTTCTTATTTTTGATGAGAAGAAAAACAAGAAGTAACCAAACCAAACATTCTTTTCATAATCGTTGTACGATTTAGTTTTTAAAATTTATAAATTAATTATAAATTGAACCAAATAGAAAAAAATAATATTTGCCAATGCTATTTTAGAAGCTAAAGTCTTTAGCTCTATGATCAGTGCTTAAAAAAATCATAGTTTTCTCGTCGTATGTGTCAGACCAACGAAGTATCATTACTTGGAATACTAAAGTTGTCTTGCCTCTCTTCATAAAATATTTTGAGATTTTAGTTTATTTATTATTAAACCACACCCTTATGAGTTTAATAAAAAACATAGTTATGCCTTAAATATAAATCTAAATATATCATTATTATAAAATGATTTCTTTTTTACGTAACTGATTTACTAAAATGATAGACTAGGTCCCAATTTTAGTGTTTTAAACAGGCACTTGACCAACAAATCAATTGATAGGATAAAACTGCATCAACACAAATATCTTAGATTTCAAAGTGTGATTTCTTATTAATAGATGACATTTATTAATTACAGTATGCCCTCTCTTAATTGTGAAACAATCAATCCATCTCTTCAGTTTTGTGCACTAATATCGTGTAATACCAATATCATTGCATTGAAATTAAAATAAGCACTTGTAATACTGATTCTAGACTAAAAGTTAAAATTAAAATTAGTCTAGAATTAAAGCCCTAAAAGGCTCAACAATCACTGCCTCGCCTAACCCAAACAAATAGGCCACTTGGGACTCGGCAACAAATCCAAGTAATTGCCAGTCAACGGACCAACACAACCTAAACAGTGTTTACCGTTCATAACACGCGAGAGGAAAAGTCATTACCACCAACCAGAGACTTGTGGATAGCACCGCACCAAATTGCTCAAAGCCAAATTAAAAGAAAGCCACAAGTTGTGGTAGAAAGGTAAGGAAGAGGCTTGGAAAGAGGGTGCCACCAGTCTCAGGACAGATTCCTTACTCCCGACATATACTCCAAAAATGGGGAATGCTAACATCCCACTCAAAAGGCACTCCAGCAAAGAGAAACGATTCATACAAGGTTATGAAAATCGAACGATCATTAAAACAGTTAAAAAATTAATTTATAATTTAATAATTTAACCGTGATTGAATTTATATATAATTAAATATATATTTATATTTTAAAATATAATATTTATACTAATTTAAAATTATATATATATTTTAAATATAATAATATACCATATGTTATAAACATTATACTATAACAATAACAATGTTTCTTTCATCTAACCTTTTATTTCAAGTTCACACAAAAGACTTTTTGTTGGAAATTATAAATATGTCCCTACTTAATATTAAATATATAATAAGACACATAATAGAATGAAAGTTCACTTGGTTTAGTGACAGAATAGCTTGCCACACGCGCCCACGATCCTTGTTCGAATCCAACTGGAGAGATTTTTGTTCAATTTAAAGTTAATTGCTGAACTGGCGAGCAATCAAACCGTGAGCGGTTTGGACAGTTGATATCCAGTTCGATAGTTCTATAGTCGATTTTCAACACACCGGTCATAGAGGCTTGACCGGACCAACCAATAGTCCGATTTCCTGTTGAACCGGTCCGATATGCCTGTCCGGTCCGATTTTCAGAACTCTGATTCATATACTAAGTGTGTGTTTGGTATGTGTGTAAAAATAAAAATAAAATTTTAATAGATGACTTTTGTATAAAAAAAAAAACTCATACAAAAATCATCCATTAAATCTATTTCTATTGTTACCTCCATACCAAATATATACTAAATACTAAATTTTATCACTATTAGCATTGGCCCAGAACACAATGGCAAAAGAGACGAACACATATACAGCATCACCTCATAACTAGGGAAATCAAAATAAAAACCATCAGTTGCATTATGATTTATGTGCCCATCTTTGTCAACCAAAATATCTGCAAAAATACATGGGCTCAAGCGCTGAACTATGGCTTAAACAAAGTAGAAAATATAAAATCTGATGTTGACAAACAACAGACATCAAAATGCAATGCCAAGTTAACGAGGGTTGGCTCAGATGTGCCCTGCTTTGATTGTGGTGTAACCTATCTGCCTACTAAATTTTGTACTTACCAACAAAAAATGCAAACCCAAAAGTATAAATAATGACAATCAACTGATTCATTTAAAACTTAAATAGTTATCTAGATAAACTATATGGATACTAATTTACATCAACACGGAAATCCCACTTATTTAGTGAAAAAGGAGGAAAGAAAAAGGCTATCTTCTCTCAGCCTGATGAATCAAATAAAAAGATGCACTCATTCCAGATAAACAAAGTATGTTTCATCTTAACAAGAGTCACTTACCGGAGCCAAATTCTGTTTCTCCTCAGTCTCTACAAATCGTTCATCTTTTAAGCACACCATATATAATATCCACGCCGACAGATAAGCTAGATGGTGACACAGTAAAAATCTTGCTACAGCAATACACCAGCACTCAAATGGTGGCCAATGGCCAGAGCTCCTCAGCTTTTGCTTGTGAAATAAAAAATCTTATTCAATATCCACCTATGCCTCCCAGCCTTTCAGTCAGAGCTCCGCCTAACATGCATAAAGGAATACAAGAAGACTAGCTATCTTTTTATATTATAAACTTCCATAACGTATAGTCAACTGGTAACATCGATAACTCCATGCAACCTTCCTTCAGAAATTGTTTAGCCTACTTTAAACTCAGTATTTCATTTTGATGGAAAATCATGGAAGCATTGAACTGACCCCTTTATTTCTCCCTCCCTCCTTTTGTCATCCATACATGAGCTTACCTAAAATTCATCCCCCCTCCCCTTCTACCATCCATTCATGCTATATTAGCATTAAGTGTTCCATGCAACAATCTAATAGAGAAATATCACCAAATTGCAACAATAAAACCACCAGAACTATCAAGGCATTGTAACAGCAATGGTTACAGATTACTCTGCTCATACGGTACTGCTCACTGCAGTGGAATATCAATACACATTAGCCAAAAATCGAAGGCAGTCATCACAATCATCACAGCAAGGGTTACATTGCAAAGTCCCTTACTTATGGATTCAAGCAATATATAATTCAATGACTCATATCAAATGTGTGCAAAATTGCAAATTACTCATGAAAATTACAATATTAATTGTTATTGGTACATGAGTGAGGCAATGCAATGATATTTCTGGTAATATATTATTTTAAGATGAAACGGAAGATCAGATTGAGATATTTGATGAAATTTGAGTGCTAATAATCCCAACCAAGTGGCTTATTATGAACTGCTTCATTAATATCAGGGTGAACAATAAATTGTACACACTATCATATCACAAGCGGGTAAATCTAGATCTACATCAAAAGGCAAGACAATAAAAATTGGATCTTGATTCAACTTATCAATTCACCGAATCAAACTTCCGAAGTATGTCACAGTGTGGTGTTTCCTGGATATATCCCCACTGGCGACGCTGCAACTCAAACCGACAGTTCTGTTGAAGAACGCTGAAGTATTCCCTCTCAACCCTTTCTTCAATGGATGTGCGTTCAGGGCTATTTGGCGGATAATCTTCAGCAAATTTGGTCGATTTAACATAGTAGTTAACACCCTTTGGCGTAGTAAACCGATGTTCATAAGGATAGGACCGAGAAAGTGTATAGATAGGATCTGATGATGGTAAGAAGTTTATAAGCAGAATCAGCAGAACCGGAAGCAACTGAATTAGAGCACGAACATTAAAGCCACCACCAGACCCATGTTCACCTTGCCTGGGACCCATCCCTGGTCCAAAACTGAAGCCACCAAAAGAAGTTGCAGGAGCCATCCCACCAAAGAAGAAATTCCTAAATATTTCCTCAGCATCAATATCAGCCTCATAATACCCATTATATGCTCGTGGCCCCGGCCTAGATGGTCGTCTCTCGTAAACGGATTCATCTTCTCCAGAAAGATCATACTTTCTCCGGCTCTCTTCATTACTAAGACACTGAAATGCCTTGGACACAGCCTTAAAGGCTTCCTCAGCACCAGGAGCTTTGTTCTTATCAGGATGAACCTTTAGAGACAATTTTCTATATGCTTTTCGCACATCCTCAACCATGCAACTCTTCTCCAGCCCCAAAATCTCATAATAATTCTTCTTCCTCCTAATCTCTCTGACCACCGTAATTTGCTCCTCCGTGTAAGTAGCCGATGAAGAAGACGAAGAAGACCCAGTTGATGAAACCCTCCGGCGTACAGAAGGTTGGTCGGAGGGCTTCGGCGAAGACGGCTCAGATGATCCATCGGGGTTAGCTGGGGGCGGCTGATCACCTGTGTCCTTCTCTATCACCGACAATAGATCGTCGACAGGCAGTGTCGGGTCAAGACGGCGTGCTTTGGTCACAAACTTCAAAGCACGGGTCCGATCCCCAGCTTCTAATGCCTCTTTCCCAATTTTCAAGCATTTCAGCGCATCGTCCTTGTTCCCATCCATTTCCAGCTACCAACCCTACCAGAATTTCCAACAGATCTACCCTAGCGTAATAGAGAAGGGGCGATAATCAATTCACAAATCACACATCGGCACAGACGATTTTTCATTCATAAAATCAAAAATCCCATTCAAAATTATGAATTTAAGGGCGAAATTGAAGAGAAGAATCGGTTTGATTAACCAGATCGACACAAAATTAGAGGGATAAAAGGAAATGGAACTTACAGATGGACCCAGAAGACGAACGTCGAAGAATTGCTCTTTCGAGGGAAGGAGGTATAATCGAAGGTTAACGCAATCAGGGTTTCATGGCTGAGTAGATTAGAAACTGTTCTTCGCGCCCCCCGATTGGGAAAATTGGAGTAACTCAGAAACTCTTGTAGGCATCCTTCGTTTATATAGGTCGTCCAGCGTTGATCAATTTTCAGAATTTTTTTTTTTTTAGGATTTAAATTCTACTAAATTAATCTATCCAAAAAAAAAAAAATCTACTAAACTAGTTGTAATTTTTTTTTAATTTTTAATAAACTAGCTGTAAGTCACGTTTAACTTTTTTTTAGTTTAATTTTGATCTAAAATTTACATTATCATTCAATCAATCATATGTTACTAAATAATTAATGTTTTATTTGATATCACAAAGAAAAAAGGAAAAGAATGAACTCAGTAGAAAAGAAAAAAAAAAGGAAGGAAAAGTAAAAAAGTTATTACTTATCTTATTTAACATCATTAAATAAAAAATAAAAATATATTTAAATTATTTTATTATTTTCCTAAATCATAACATTATTTTATTTTTGTACGAGTAAAATGAAAAAATAAAATTTTAAAACTTTTTTTTTCTCGCAATCCCTTTGATAAGAAAGAGATACAAAAATATGAGATTTATGAAAAATTTATCTTTCCAACTCTCTTTTTCTCCTCTCTTAAATTGATGTCAAATAAAGGATGAACTCAACCATTAAAGTCTTTTCTTTTCTTTTCACTCAAAAGATACATACCAAACAAAGGCTAAAAGAATTTGAATAAGATAACGACTATTTAAAAAATTAAATACTCTAAATAATATGGTAACATATGATTAAATAACAGTATAACATGACAGTAGATTAAAATTAAATATTTTAACTTTTTTATATATAACTAGTGTTTGATAGGCATGTTGTCATTCTTAATTCATATCTTTTTATTTTTATTTATATAATTATTTTATATAGTAATTAATTATAATTTTATTATAATTATAAATTATTATTTAAATAAAAATAATTTTACAAAAAAGTAAAATATGTTTGATAACAATTATAATGTAAAAAGAATATAACTTCTTTTATTTGAAAGTAATAATAACGATAGAATGGAGTTATCAAAAATATATTTGTATATATAATTTTATTTATATTTATGTTTAATTAATTAGCATTATTTTTGAAAAATTAAAAATTGAATACCAAAGAAAAAAAATTTCTTTTATAGTAGTACAAATAACACAAGTGTTTGAATTTATGATATTTCTTTAAATCATTCAAACACCTAACCACGTGGTGCTTCTTTAGTTTGTCACCAAAACTACAATAGCAGTGAAAATAATTAATTTTAAGAGTAGTTAATATGTTTAGTTATATTTAAAAAAATAAATTGTTAAATTTCTAGGTTGAAGAATTGATTTTGAAATAAGTATAATTTTTTTTTGCTTCTCTAGCAAATAGATTTTTTTGAGATCTATAAAATTTTTAAAAGTATATCTACAAATAATTTCAAAAGTGATTCTATTTTATTATTCAAATAAAATCAATTTTTCTAAACGAACTTTTAAAATATCATTCCTAGACATAAGTCAATACTGTTGAGAGAGGAAGAAGGATCATAGAAATCCTTAATTTGTGTGAATGAGTTAGTGAAATTACACTACCCTCTATATCAGATTTTATAATACTTGTGTAATTAATGTACAATAAAAAGGAATTAACGCAATGATCTTATTACATAATCTACATAATTCTAACATGATTCTAATTGATTCTTTACATATTCTACATATGATTCTAATTGATTCTTTATATATTCTATGCACCAAATTGGAGCATATAAGTCATATACACCAAACTTGTTACAAATATAACTAATTCGAGGACCTCTGAGAGACTTTGTGAATACATCTGCTAATTGATCATTTGAATTGACAAAGTTAGTGATGATGCATCCAGACAAAATCTTTTCTCGGATAAAGTGGCAGTCCACTTCTATGTGTGTTTGGTCCTTTCATGAAATATTGAATTTGAAGCAATGTGCAGAGCTACTTGATTATCACAAATCAGTTGCATTTGCTTAACATATCCAAATTTTAACTCTTGAAGCAATTGTTTCAGCCATATAAGTTCAGACGTTACCAATGTCATAACTCGATATTCTGCTTTTACACTTGACCTTGCAACAACATCTTGTTTCTTGCTTTTCCAAGATACCAAGTTGCCTCTAATCATCGCGTAATAACCTGTGGTGGAATGCTTATCTGAAGAAGAGCCAGCCTAGTCTGCATATGTAAAACTAATGATTTGGGTATGTCTTTTGTCTTTATAGAGAAAGCCTTGACCTGGTAGTCCTTTGATATATCTGAGTATTCTGATTGCAGCATCCTAATGAATATCACAAGGAGCTTGTAAAAATTGACTAGATACACTTACAACAAAGGAGATGTCTAGTCGAGCAATGGTAAGGTATTTCAGTTTACCAACAAGTCTATGATATTTTCCAAGATCTGACAAGGGTTCCCCTTGTCCTGGTAAAAACTTGATGTTTGGATTCATAAAAGTATCTACAAGTTAACAATCTGTCATGCCAGTCTCCTCTAAGATATCAAGGGCATATTTTCTCTGAGAAATAACAACATCAGTAGAGGATTGAGCGACATCAAATACTAAGAAAATATTTAAGGCGACCTAAGTCAGTAGTTTGAAAATGACGAAAGAGGTGTTGTTTTAGTTGATTTGATACCGTCTTCATCGTCACCTGTGATGACAATATTATCTATATATGCCATTAGAAAGATACTATGATATTGAGGAGAATGATAGTAGAAAATAAAGTGATCTGTCTCACTGCAAATCAAGCTAAATTGCTGAATTACTGTACTAAACTGTCCAAACCATTGCCGCAGAGATTGTTTCAACCCATAAACAGAACGAAGTAAGCGACAAACTAATCTAGACTCCCCTTGAGCAACAAAACCTAGAGGTTGCTCCATGTAAATCTCTTCAACAAGTGCACCATGTAAAAAAGGCATTCTTAATATTAAGTTGGAATGGAGGTCAATGTCACATGGCAGCCATGGATGGAAGAAGCTGAACAGAAGCAATCTTGGCAATAGGTGAGAATTTATCATCATAGTCTAAACCATATATCTATGTGTATCCCATGGCTACTAGGCAAGCTTTCAAACGGTCAATCTATCCATCAGGGCTATCTTTCACAGCATATACCTGATAATTGAATTTTATCACATTTAATTATTGCATTTGATTAATGATTTTTAGGGCTGTTTAGTGTGTAATTAATGATTTTTGGTCTAAATTGGACTTTGGGGTTTTAATTGGATTTAATTCATTTTCGTGCTAATTTTTTCATATTTACATTGTTTCAGTATTTTTATCATAACATTTGTTCTAGGTATCCGATTAACCTCATTCTTATTTTCGTTTTTCAGATAACTCAAAGAGCTACAAAATGGTATTACAGGCTTGAAGGCCAAATTCGGAAAGAAGAAGGTAGTCAAAATTGGAGCCAAAGTCAGTCACAGAATTCTAGAGCTATGTTTAGTTAATTAGGCGTAACTTTTTGTAATTAGGAATCCAAATTACCTGGGACCAAAGCCATTAGTTATGTTTTAATTTCGGCCGGTTTTGGAACCCCTGACCCGGTTTAGTTTTAGGTTAAGTCAGCAGATTAGGAAAACACAAAAAAACGGCTTGACATTGGGGAAATTTTAGGGAGGAAGAACACCTCTCTTCTTTTCTCTCTTCTGTTCATCTTTTTCTTCTTTTTCTTTCTTTTTCATTTTTTTGTTTGTGCCTAGCCATGGTAGGCTAACTTTCCATTCAATCAACCCATGAGTTGAGGATTCTACTATTGAATCCAGAGGACCCGTGCTCTCCATGAACTGAATCCGTTTCTCTTCCCCCTTTACTCGAATTGAGCAACACGATTGTGTACGTTGAATTTGAGTGGATGAGGTTTGTCCATGATTTCTGTATTTTTGATCATCTAGGGGAAGGGATTAAAGGTTAGATTTAATATTTAGGTTGATTAACCCAAGGGACTTAAAATCAAAAGAGGTTGAAGTGAACACTGTGCGATGGCATGAGTGAACCGCCCAAGTGTTTGATTAAATGCTAGGTGATTGTCTAGTAGAGAGGGTTCTTATAATGAATGCAGGGATTCCGATTTGTTTAGGGTCAACCACGAAGTTCAGTAATTCTTTATCCAGTGATGGATGTCCTTGAAATCTCAACTCTGGGTTGATTGCTTTTAAATTGTTAATTTCATTTTATCTCTTGCTTTAATTTCAATCGAATTTAAAACCCCCCTATTTATTGTTCTGTTTTCAATTGAGTGATTTAGTCCTATGCAAAAATCCTTGGGAGACGATTCAGGTTGTCCTATATTACAAATTTCTTTATAAGCTTGGTTAATTTGAATGAGTTCGACAGATCACGTCAAATTTTGGTGCCGTTGCTGGAGATTTTTTGCATTTTTCTTTTGATCTCGATTATTGCATATTAACAGTAGATTAGAGTAAAGTAGCTGCGTTTTATTTTGTTCCTTGTTCCACACTTGAGTAAAGTAGAGTAGCTTAGTAGTGTCGAAAGTGTTGAAAGTGTCGCAAGTGTCACATAATTGGACAGTTCCACATCATAGTTGATTGATATTGTATTCATCGTCACCTGTGATGACAATATTATCTACATATGCCATTAGAAAGATACTATGATGTTGAGGAGAATGGCGGTAGAAAACAAGGTGATCTGTCTCACTGCAAATTAAGCTAAATTGATGAATTACTGTACTAAACTGTCCAAACCATTACCGCAGAGATTGCTTCAACCCATAAATAGAACGAAGTAAGCGACAAACTAATCCAGACTCCCCCCTGAGCAACAAAACCTAGAGGTTGCTCCATGTAAAATCTCTTCAACAAGTGCACCATGTAAAAAGGCATTCTTAATATTAAGTTGGAATGGAGGTCAATGTCACATGGCAGCCATGGATGGAAGAAGCCGAACAAAAGCAATCTTGGCAATAGGTGAGAATGTATCACCATAGTCTAAACCATGATCTAAATGTATCCCATGGCTACTAGGCAAGCTTTCAAACGGTCAATCTGTCCATCAGGGCTACCTTTCACAGCATATACCTAATAATTGAATTTTATCACACTTAATTGTTGCATTTGATTAATGATTTTTAGGGTCGTTAGTGTGTAATTAATGGTTTTTGGTCTAAATTGGACTTTGGGGTTTTCATTCCATTTTACATTTTTGCCATGCTTATGCCTGTGGTGGTCACTTTGGACCCCAAAGAACTGCTAGGAAAGTGTTAGATTCTGGTTTATTTTTGGCCTTCCTTGTTTCATGATTCATATCTTTTTGTAAGTCATGTGAAAACTCTCAAAGGGTAGGGAGTATTTCCCGTAGGCATGAGATGCCCCAGCAACCTATACTGTTTTGTGAAGTTTTTGATGTTTGGGGTATTGATTTTATGGCTCCATTTCCTGTTTCCTATAGTTTTACTTACATATTGCTGGCTGTTGATTATGTATCAAAATAGGTTGAGGCAAAAGCCACCCGGACTGATGATTCTGCTGTGGTTGTAGATTTTGTCAGGTCTCACATTTTCTGCAGGTTTGGCGTTCCTAGAGCTATTATCAGTGACTAGGGCTCTCATTTTTGTAACCGAAGCATAGGTGCTTTTTTTACGGAGGTATGGAGTGATTCACAAGGTTGCCACAGCATACCACCCACAGACCAATGGCCAAGCTAAAATCTCGAACAGAGAGATTAAGCAAATCCTTCAGAAGACTGTTAACTCTAACCAGAAAGATTGGAGCAAGAGGCTAGATGACGCTTTATGGGCATATCGGACTGCCTACAAGACTCCGATTGGGATGTCTCCCTATCGGCTTGTCTTTGGTAAGGCATGTCATCTTCCGGTATAGTTGGAGCATCAGGCATATTGGGCCATTAAGCAGTGCAACATGGATTTGGCCCAGTCGGGGGTGGAGAGGAAGCTGCAATTGCAAGAGCTTGAAGAGCTTAGATTGGATGCCTATGAGAGTTCGCGTTTATACAAGGAAAAGACAAAGGCATTCCATGATAAGCAAATCCTGAGAAAAGAGTTTGTTGTAGGCCAAAAAGTCCTCTTATTTAACTGTCGTATCAAATTTATGCCTGGTAAACTTAGATCTAGATGGGATGTCCTTTTGTGATTACTAATGTTTTTCCTTTTGGTGCAGTGGAACTGTGTGATGAGCGGACTAGGAGGACTTTCACAGTGAATGGACATCGCCTTAAGCATTTTTATGAGGGACCCAGCACAGCCTATGGAGGCAGAGATTAGACTCACTGAACCCACGTACCCTCCCTAAGGAGGATGGGGAGTCTTTTTCCTCTTTTCTCTATTTTTCTTTTCTTTGCACTTTTAATTTTAACTTTGATTGTTAATAATAGGATTTTGTGAATAATACAGTCTGAACCCTCCTTGTGATAATTGTTGAGATGTACATAGTGTTGAACTTGGATATTTTGTTTTTGATGGATCATTCTGGTTGGACTAAATTTCTCAACTCTTAGCTTAGATATCTGACTTGGTAGTGATTTTGTGATACTGATTGCGTGCTGGTATTGACCCTTGTCAGATTTTGGGCCTGTGTGAATGGAATTTATTTCTGCCATTCTTTCTTTCTTGTGTGCTTCTGCTCATGATTTTGTTCTCTAGAACTTGCCCTCTTTCCTTTTGAAATTGCATTTTCACTGGCATGCATAAATATGATAGAGGCCTTCTTTCTTTCATTTACCACTTTGGCCAGATAGCCATCCCTTGCATTATATTCTCATTGGTTAGCCCCTTCGTGCCTTTTTGTATCATCCTTGTCTTAGCCACATTACAAGCCTAAGTGTAAAATCATTTTATTCCGCACCTTGGAAATTTATTGAGCATTGGTTTTACCTTAGTGTTGTGTTTAAGTGTGGAGGTTACCCAGGCGTGCAACATTTTAAGTGTCGGGGGGAGGTATTTGACGCTAATTGTCATTTGGCATTAGTTTGGTCATTGTGCTTGTGTAAGTAATTGTAGAATTGTTGAAAAAAAAATAGAAGAAAATCTTGAAAAAAAAATATATATGATAGAAAATGAAAAAAAATGTCAATTTGAGAAAAATTTTGTAATAATAGTTTGGGGAAGGAAA